>JANSTR010154706.1:0-10538 GCA_025434805.1 Antipathozoanthus remengesaui
CCCACACCCCCCCCCCCCCCCCCCCCCCCCCCCCCCCCCCCCCCCCCCCCCCCCCCCCCCCCGCCCCCCCCCCGCCCCCCGCCCCCCCCCCGCGACAATACATTTTCACATTAACTCTTTACAATTTTCAAAAAAAGTGGGGGAGGAGGCAAGTTTCTCCCTCTGTGGCCCTTACAAATATGTTATCAATGGTAAAATTGAAAGGTTTTTGGCAAAAACAATATTCCGGCCTCAAAAGTCATTTCATTGACCTCTCACTCAAGTTTCACTAAATATGGAATGTCAACCGCTGTATTGGATTGTGTTTTTATTCTTGAAATGTTGTACAACTCGCCGTGAAGCAGGACAAACCCTTAGTAAATAGTTTTTTAAAAACTATAGACAGCGTCAGCAGGAAGGTCAAACTTATAATAAAATCAACCGAGGGTAGACTAAAAAGTTGACATTTCGAGCATCAGCCCTTTGTCGGAGCATCAGAGATGAGATGCTCCGACAAAAGGCTAGATATTAAACGCTCAAAAATTCAACTTTCTTGCAACCTTACGGCGCTGAAAAGTGTTTTGTCACTTTATATGTTAAGTAGTACTATATGGTTGGTTGTCTAAATGAGTTGTTCAGATTGAAAGAATGCATTTCGTAAAGGTAGTTAGATGTTTCAAAGTAAATCTTCGACCTTTAAAATTCCGGCATTTGAAACGAAAATCTGCTGTCAGAGTGCAACGACTTCAATTATTATTAAACACGACTGAATTTATTTGACACGGTCTCGGCCTATTTATCTCACTGCAACCTTAAATAATTCACTTGTGTATCAGCTAATAACAAGCATAAACGCCGAACCACATGCAAAATCGAACTAAGGATGCCACAATTGGCCGGGTAAGAAGTTGTCAGTCTGCTGACAAAGAACATCTCTGTGTGGTGAGCTACCGGCCCGACAAATTCGGCCAGTGTATTGCCGGTTCCAAAAAGCAAGTGCTTCAAGCAAAAAGACTGAATTGCTTCAGAAGGCGCGTGCGTATATTTTTCCCGCCACACCTCCCAAGTTTCCCGCGTCCTCTGATCCTCGAGCCCAGGGCCAGTTCTAATACCTTGTGTACTGACTGGTCGGACAGCAAGACCGTTCAAAGAGAAAGCCACTTGAAAATACAATTCATCAAAATATACTTTTTCCCTTCTAAGAATAATGAGTTTTTGGTCCAAGCCCAACAGCGAATGTTTTTCTTATATGTATAATGGCTGTTTCCATAATGATTTTCTTGGGTTTTTCTCTTGCAACTGATAACGAGGCAGATTTTGAAGATTGAAGGGAATCACAATATTCAGTCTGGGACAGAAAGAAAGCATTATACAAAGTATTGAACCGAATCACATCCTCGGAGACCTGGGAGCGTCTGTTTTGGAGCTGGTTGTTACGAACACTGCGTGTTACGTACAACTAACTGACCAATCGGTAACCTCTAAAATAAATCCAACACTTGTTAAGTTTGGAGATACTTTCTCTTGTAAACAATACTCTCTGAGGAAACCTAAAGTTTCGAGGGTTTGTGAAAATCGATATGTGCCCATTCAATTGAATACTTCATAAGAACAACCTACAAGCTTGTCGTGCCAAAATATTATATGAGATTCAAATAAAAAAGAAGAAAAGGTGAAATCGTAAATACAAATCTTCTAAAAGAAAAATAAAGTTAAAAAGATAAAGTCCTAAATTCAAATATTGTACGCCAACCTTGCTTTTACAGTTCTATGTAGAGTCAGATTAATGTCACTAGGCTTGATTGCTCACTCTCGATACGCTATTGGTGATGAATCTATAGGCCACTAAGCTTAACTAGCTGACTATAAACCTCACCACGCATAAATATATTGTACCTTGCCTAAAAGCGCACTTGCGCTCAACGCGTTGGTTTTGCGCCAGTTCTAAAGAAACTAATTGATCACGCGGTGCTCGTAAACAACAAAAGGTTACAGAAATCGCCCTTTCCCAATTTATCGATGTTTCACGGGAAAAAGCAGAGCAACATTCCTAGTAAACAATATGAATTTGGAAAATGCGACCTTACCTGATATTACATGTCAATTGATTACAGTCAACAAGAAACCCCGCATTAAAGCGTAACAAATTTATTTATTTCCTTCTAAAATCAAAATATATTAAATCTCATAAAATAACTCCCCTTCTAAATATCTGAATAATGATTTCCTTGATAGTTCTAAGACGATGTCAAGTAAGTCAGGAAAAAAGTAGTCGCAGTTCAAATTTTGAGCCTGCAATTTTGAAATCAATGAAGATCTTGTATTCACGACCTCTCATGTCTCCTCCATTGGCCACGACCTCTCATGTCTCCTCCATTGGCCACAAAATTCAAATGCAATTGGTAAGTTTGAATACTGCCTGCGTTTACTGATGATACAGGAGGTATTGTCCGAACTATTTTTAATTGCGCTTAATTAATGGATTTTAACCCTTAAACAGGCAAGCCTTTTGACCAGCATGTACAGGCAGGTTTGATGAGTTGGGCGAAACCAAAAGGCGAGGATGCCATTGGGTTTTTGTTGCTGATTGCTCGATTTTCTGAAAAATCTCCCCCTAAAGTAAACTAATTATTATTTGGTCCCTCAACACGATACCAGTAAGATGCCTAGCTCATTGGCAGAACTAAGACATTGTAACTGACCACCATAGAGTTTAAAACTGCACTTGAAAAGTATAAATTGCCATAAATGTTACAGATAACGTAGCGAGTAGAGAGAAGAGAGAAGAGGAGTGGAGAAGAGAAGAACCGGATATCTAACTGGTTACCATAAGAAGCTGATTCACATGTGGCGGTACCTGCTGCAGCGAGGAAGCGTGACATGTAACGCAATAGTAAAAAATCATATCAACAAACTACAAATACTTGTAGAACACCAAATATGAATACATAATAATATTTCCAGGATCTCTGGTTGGTTTTGGATCTGTTCCATTGTACCATCCATAGTAACGAATGCTATTGCTAGCGCCACCGAAGATGACTTGTTTTGTGATGTCCACAACCCAAGGCACGACCTCCTGGCCGTCACACCATCCGTCACGCCCGTACAGCCAAGTTCCATGCTCATTAGGTACCACGCCTTCCCGGACACGTTCTGCACATCCCATCGCTGTCCCTGCATTCTTGAATATCTGTGAGTTCGTGTGATTGATGTTTACAACGAAGTGGTGCGATGTCACGCAAAACTCGGCACACTGATTGTTGTCGCTGCCGTGACCGGTAATGGTCGCCACAAGCTTCACGCGTGTACAGTTCTCGGGGATAGTGAATTTTATTGGCGAATACTTGGTGTTGTAGTCTTTGTCGAAAGTTCCTCCACGAAAGAGCGGTTCAATCTTGTAAGGGATCAACATTTTATCAAATTCTCGCCATGATAAGTAGCGCTTTTGAACTGCAATAAAACAATTTCATCACTGAATATTAACGATGTAGATGTTTTGTAAAACAATAATACTGCACACAACTTAGGAACCTAGAAGACAGAGCTCTGTTGATTACGTTTTTTTTCATAATATAGGTCTTCGGTGGTAAGACGACATTTAACTGTATGTCACACAATTTGGGAAAGAAGCTTCTACTATTAAAGGACAAGTCTGACCGCTAATTTTGCCAGGGAATCATAAGTACTGCTGGATATATCGTCCACTATTTGATTAGTTATTTTCGAGTCTATGACTAAGTAGTAATGACAATTATAGCTAATAATGGTGAACGATATTAAGTGAAGGAAGAAATAATGTGAAGGATGATTAATTATGGTGAATGATAGCGATTGATCATGAAAGATGGTGAGTGATGGTTAGTAAAGAAGGATGGTAGTGAATAATAGATACTAACAATAAATAATAGGGATGATCATGAATGATAGTGAGTGCGGTGACAGATAGTAACGATGAACGATGGTGAATAATGGACTATGATGGTGAGTGATAGTGAGTGGTGGATATTGAAAAGGAATGATAGTGAGATTCAACAGTTTGTACCTGTAGTCTTGTCTGTGAACCTGATACTGAGAGTGGGGACCCAGGCCATCGCCCACGGCACAGTCTTGATAGTAAACCGGCAGCTTTGTGAAGTCATCAGCGGCAGTAGAGGTCTGATTGGAGTCAGCCAGCGACCGATACGCCTGTTATCAAAAAACGACAAATAATTGTACTTTTTCTTAACATTTGTATTTTGATTAATATTGTAAAGCGCTTTGAACGAGTGACGGATTGGCGCTAGCTATTGCAAAGTTCCATATAACGTCATAACAGCCCAAATGGAGGGTATTATAAAACAATAGAATATTAAAAGAACCTCTTATTTTCAGCACCAAGTGCTTTTTTGTCTTCGTATCTCTTGGGAGTGAGTGAAACCCAGTAATACAACTAAAATTTATCTTTTAAAACCTTCTTTCTTTCTTTTGCATTTTCCTAAATACTGAAACACCAGTTTACTATCTTGCATGTCTGCCCGCTGGGAGTCAGTTCAAATTTAGTTACTTGTTCCCAATAAAATGTTTCGGTTCACTTGAAAAACTTCATTTATTGCGTGTTACTTCATTTCTATTAAAAGCCCATAAACAACCGACAAGAAACGTACGCACCTATTTTTGTTTTGAAATGTTCTGTTGTTATAGGCACTGCTGTGATTGGCTGCCACCGGAACAATCGACACGACACGGGTGATAGTTAACCTTTCATTTGCATTTCGGAATCGATGCAATACAAACTCAGCAAACACACTGTCAGTGTCACTGCATGCCGAATCCCAGATTTAGCTTGTTTTCTCATTCCTAAGACCGATTCTCCGAGATTTATTCGTCGCGTCTTCTCCCTACCGCGAAGGTTTGATAGCCCGCGCTCGCGAGGGCTTGCGGCTGACTTCTATAAAGATATCCGTGTTTGTAGAAACGATGCCTCTTAAAATAACTCGACAAAAACTTAAATTATAGCTTTGTAAAGACTCTAGACTAACAAAATACGGCGTAAAAATGAAATTTTTGGCCGATGGAAGCGGATGAAACACTGCAGAATACCAACACTCAAATTTTCATATATGAAAAATGTGGATTGGAACCGCAATGTATGCCGGGTGATTGTGATTCTTTAATTTGCTCCATTTCCGAGCCAAATGGCTAATAGGGCCGGTGGTTAATCCCGGTTTCTGTGGTGTTGTACATAACTTCCACTGGATGAGAAACTAACCCATTGCAGGCTAGCTCCCAGCAGATGTCGAGTGGTTCGGCCTGGATCTGAACTGACGGCTGTTGAGTTACGAATCAGACACGTTGACCGCTCTACCACGACAAGTTACTTCACTCATAAGTAACTACTGAAAGACCAAGAGGCCCTGTTCCGCATGATGCATGAATGAAGACTGTCATTTACCAACAAACTACCAACCTTCTAAAAGCAGTGATCCATCGGCCGAGTTCCTGGTCGCACAGATGTCCCGAGCCATTACAGCACACATACAGTTGAACCGTGTGGTCCCAGTGCGGGCAGGTGTCATCTGTTGTCCCGGGACAGGACAGGGAAAGGTCCAACTCGATATCTTGGTACTGTTGCATCTCTGTTTAGACAACAAACATTAATTCATGAATCTGAAACTCTTCAATAGAAGGAGCTAGAAGAGAAGAGCGAAACCGAGGAAACAAGGACATTTCAATCTCAAATCGATTAAATTTAGTGGTTCTACTTCTAGACAAACCATAGGAACAACTTCATTTGATACAATCGCCGAATTTTACAATGAGGATTCTTGTGGCTTTCGTTTTATATATTGGAAGAAAGAAGTATTATATTTATAGTATTTATTTTTGTCTGTAATGGTTTAGTAAGAAAGGTGTTACACGCCCCAACCGCTCTCCTCTCCTAATTATAAATTTCTCATCGAAAGTAATAGATCCAGTTCAAGAATATACCGAAAAGCTTAGTCACGTGTAAACTGAGAACAATTCCACATCGACCGGCTTTGAATAAATATCTTAACGAGTACAATTGAACAGAAAGAGCCATTTCATTACCATCATCATCATCATCATCATCATCATCATCATCATCATCGTTATCGGATATCCCATTCCTCTTCGAGTGTTGAAGAATATTTCACTAGTGTCCGCGGTGCCATGTAATATTCTATTTATTACATAATCACCAATTGAATAACAAACTATTTCAATTTAACATTTTTTGTTGTTCTGAAGGCAGGAGAAGCGCGACTTATTATGTAGCCATAGCAACCGTGTTATTTTCACGTGTGAAGATATTATGTAGCCATAGCAACCGTGTTATTTTCACGTGTGAAAATATGAAAGCTTATCTGAAGGTATTTCATTGGTGTTTATATAATATTAATAATAACAATAATTACCAGTATTATTATTAATGTTATTACTATTATTATTATTATTATTATTATTATTATTATTATTATTATTCAGTTATTAATAATGTTAATATTTTTACTGTTTTAGGAGAGAACATAACATTCACCCTCAACTGGCGGAAGGTTGACCGTGGCGACCGCACCATGTTTCCCTTGCATGACGGTACGGTTAAACACGTGGATTATCTTGGCCTGCCGCGTTAGGTTCTTCATCAATTCATCTTTGTAGTTAAACCTAAATCAGTGAGTAAATCGCAACAAACAATGATAATGAAAGTCAATACCATACAAACAATTCCTGGGGAATTGTTGTTTCTTTTAAAAATCAGTGGTTCGCTGACAACATCCCAAAACCGACTGCTATAGACATTATGCATAATGACGTCAAAAGAGCCACAACAATTCTTTTTGGCTCGAACGTGCATTATTGTAGCTACAAACGAATCCAATATGGCGTCCTTTTTCGCCGAAGCGGGTAATTTAAATGGCAGTATAATGCTGACATGTGTTCCGATGTGGCTGGACCGTCGAGTAGCGATTTGTTTGAGCTTTCAGATAGTTTAAGTAAAACTGAGCCCGAATCTCTAAATAGGACGACACATGGGGGGACAAGTTCGCTATCGTTTCTGCCAAAATTGTAGTATTCCCTCCACCGATGACACTACAACTGGCCGCCATCTTAGATTTGTGCCAGGGGCGGATCTAGGGGGAGGATGCAGGGGGTGCGCACCCCCCTGAGATGACCTGTGGCTTTCTAATACAACTGGTATTCTACAAAAAAACCAGTCAGTTACGCCATTCCTTAGTGGTGCACCCCTCCTAAAAAAAATCCTGGATCCGCCCCTGTGTGCGTACCTACAACTACCATAATACCTTTCGGGTCTTGTGACATCATTATGCATAAGGTCTATTCAACACAATAATAGTACATTTCGGCCTTCCAAATGCATAGAAATGTGAAAACGATGTGTGCATCAATAGGGCAATGATAAAGATGTTGGCACTGTGACAGCAGTGACCGTCACTCTAGTGCTCACATCACTGTTAGTGTTACTATAGATGATGTCACACCAGTCTATCAAACAACTCAATTAAAACAAAATTTTCCCAGTAGATATATGGAAGATATTGCACAATGGCCAGAAGGGATGAATTTATGTTGGAGTTGAAAGGATATATCGCATAAGTGAGTAAACAAATTCGTGAGATATTCTTGCTACGAGAACATAAAATTCATTTATTCGAGTTAACGTGTGGTTTTCTTTTTATTTATATATGGAAAATAAACAACGTCGTGAAAATTGCAAATAGCGGAAAATGTGACGTCATTTATCGATACGGTAAGTGTGCATCTGCATGGCTATGTGTGATTCTGCGTAGGTATATGTGTGAGTCTGCGTGGGTATGTGTGATTCTGTGTAGGTATATGTGATTCTGCGTGGGTATGTGTGATTTTTCGTGGGTATGTGTGAGTCTCTGGGTACGTGTGAGTCTGCGGCGTCTGTGAGCTGGAGGAGAGTGGAGAGAAGAGGTGAGGACCTCACCTACCACTGCGCTTGGTACGCCATGAACAGCATGGAAGGGTACAGAAACCAGCCGGTCTCCTGAACTTTTCCGTCTGCGTCGATTCCAAAGAAGAACACATCCGAGGGTGTGTTCTGGTACCGAACGAACGCCCTTTCGCGCTTTAACATAGTGGTCCCCGCGTCATGCGCAATCATTGTAGCGGGAATATTAAGAGCTGTGGCGCACTCATTACCATGGCAATTCATGTCAACGGGTTGTGCCTTAGGATAGTTGTAAACAACCACTCCAAGCGCTCCTTTCTTCTGGCAATTCAAAACCTGGAAGATAAATATTTTCCAAGTATGTCTAACCTCGAATCATTCTTAGATGCTTAGATGATCCTTCCATATCTTGTGACATTTTGTGTTGCTACCGCTTTTTCTACCACGTGCGATATCAGCTCGGTCACTTTAAATTCTGAATTAAGCTTGGTTTTTACGAGCGACCTAAGGAACGGAAGCGCGCAATTGGGACATAGGAACTCTTTCATTCAAGCACTGTAAAAATAAGACGAAAAGTTACAAATCAAAGTTTTCTGCGTTCCTCTTAACTTTACGGTGTTTGTATGGAAGAATAGTCATGATCGCTTGCGCTTCAGTTCCTCATGTCGCTCGTGAAAACGAAGCTTTAGGTTGCAGTCAGCCAAGCACAACAGAAAAGATGACAACGAATCCGGTGACCGACGCAACCAAAAGTCATCGACAGATATCAAAATTTGATGACTGAAACAGAGCTCCCCCAATTTATTCGTATTTTTATTTCTGCTGTAAATAGTAAATTAGACAGTATGTATAGTGCAGGATGTAATGTTCTTTGTTCGCTGTAACTAGTTTTCAGTTTTACTTTAATGTGTTACCGTCCGTAAATAATATTGTTAGTAAATGTCTGTAAAGTGTAAATTTTTTCCCCTGCAGCATATGCACACACGTGCACGGCTCTATAATGCTGCAACCTCGGCTGCTCGTTGGCAATTCAGTATGGGATTCAAAAAGCGTCACACGAAAGGCAAATTTGTAATGTTATGTAGCTTCATAAATAACATTAGGAGACACTCAAACGTGAATCTTCTTTACCTTGGTGAAAAACGAACATTTGTCGCCTTCCATAGAAACTAAAGCCAGTTTCCCGGTTATATTGACTTCAATCGGTTTGCAGGCGTCTCCAACGGACAAGTATAGTAATTTGTGGTATTTGGCAGTGAGGGCCTGGGGCGAGGGTAGCCAGTCGTACCTGGCGTCCAATCTCTTTGCAACCATAAGGAGATTATCTGTGAATTGAGTAATGTGACATCGCTACGTTGGTATCTTGTTTATTTTCTATACACACATGCGCGGACAAAAACATACAATGGCACATTGAATGGAGATAGTGGCAGCAGTTCACACACAAAAGGCGTCGTTAACACCTCATTCTTTACGCGTTCCGTAGTTTTTGTTTGTGGATGAGTCTATATAAAAAAAGATAATTACACGTTCGCTTGAAGATATGAAGTTTATATTCTCGTGTTATAAAATATTTTCACCACTCGAAGATAAACTTCATATTTTCAAGCCACTGTGTAATATCGATATCCTCTATGTATTTTACCAAGAATTCAACAAGTATATAAACACGGTAGATCATACGTACAAAGACGACTATTTGTAAATAATGATAAAACTGGCTAGAAAACAAAGACAAAAATGTTTACCGCTGCCGTCCACGATAGCGATCTGATCTAGCCCGCAGCCGTGGCCGTTACAGTACCACCGATTCAGCAGGCGGGGTATCCAGTTACCGAATGTTTGGATCTTAAAGGTGATGAAATGGATGTGTGACTCCCAATGAGCCCGCAGTCTTTTCAACAGCGGTTTCATCCTATCAAGTGAGCGGCGATAGCGAAGTTGAGACGATATCTTGCGACGATAGGGCAACGGACACGACACATCGCGCATGCGTTCTTTATCCAGGGCTATCCTGATAGTAAGAAAGTAAAGGAAACAGTACAAATGAACAAATAACAAAGCGATGGAGCTGGTATTTCTATCAATCGCCACTGAGGGTCGTTTTACTGAAAGGCCTCTCCATATTTTCGAATTACAGTGGAGCCTCGATATAACGAACACCTCGGTATAACGAATTTCATTTTTGTTCCAATTACAAGAAAATGTATGGAGAAATACTTCGATATAACAAACAGTTATGATGCCTTCTCATTATACCCTAACAGAACATCTAAAGAACGCATCTTCTATTGACTCCTGTGTAAGAAACAGTTAAACTTTAAAGATTTTTTTCCAGTGTACTTTTTTGATCAGCATTTTATTAGTAAATCGCAACTCTGTGTTTTATTTTTGTGTCAAAGCGCCATTGAGAGTTAAGGAAATAACACTATACAAGTACATTATTATTATTATTATTATTATCATTATTATTATTATTATTATCATTATCATCATTATTATTCTTTTTATTATTATTATTCTTTTTATTATTATTATTATTATTATTATTATTATTATTATTATTATTATTATTATTATTGTTATTATTATTATTATAACAATAATAAACCAGAAC
>JANSTR010154717.1:0-18071 GCA_025434805.1 Antipathozoanthus remengesaui
AGAATGTCATCATATGTACTAATCAAGCCCTGAAGATGTACCATGCAATAGCAATGCCAGGAGATATACGCCACGAAGGGTGAAGATCAAGATTACCTCAGCGAAAGTGTAAGTGGAAGCTCAGTGGAAGATCGAGCTTGGCAATGATTTGGCGTAATATGTGGACACCTGATGACAAGACTATGTTTTTTTTTTACATTAATTTATTCAGACCAACAGAGGCGCGCAATTCACAGATTCTGGGCTAGGATTCATGTCTGATGTTTTGCCCGACTATAAGAAATAGTCATTTCTTCACTCCCGCACGGCGACTTTTGTCATGAATTATTTTCAAAGTGCGCTTCGATGACATTTTGTCCTCGGGCTCAGAGAGAATTGCCTTTTTCTGTGGCACGCTTCACTTCCACGAATGATGTTTCTCCGTTGCTTTCTTTTCCTTCTGGAAGCAGTCCCTTGTATTTTCTGTCCGGCTTGTTGTGAGTAGCATTTCGATCTACAAATCACTAGTCCCAGTCCTTTGCGAATCGGCTCTTTATACGAACAACAGGGCGGTGTCTTCCGACTGACTTTCTTTTGTTCTGTGCACTAGTTCCGGACCTTCTCCAGCGGGTTTGTTTTGCTCGGGCCTTCTCCAGCGGATTTGTTTCGTTTTGTGTCGTTATGTTTTGTGGGGAAGCACATGGCCAAGCAAACATGAGTTCGCAAGCTTTAATAAAATAATGATTTTTTTACACCTGAACGTAACTTACATACTGTATACTAACTACATTATTAGGACGAGAGAATTTCATACACGGAGTTATATTGCTTGACTCGGTTTTGTACCCTTTTCTCAAATTTGCGGATTTCTGCTGATGGGAAAAAATTCCTCAGTTGAACTGTCGACGAACATACGAATAGATGAAGACACCCCTCGTCGAGCGTTCGCGGTCATTCCCCTTCAGTTTGTTTGCTTTGCCTGGTTACGTAGCTTTTCAAGATGGCCGGCGAAGGGCGGAACCAACCGAGCAGTTGACTGGGGCGCAGGTTAGATATATATGGTGAGTTCTCAGATGCAAAAAATCGGTAACGCTGTCATTCCTGTGTAGCGTACCACAGAATGTTTCCACTGAATAAATTTATATAGTAATGGTCTTTAAGCAGCCGTCTTATTTCCCCTCACGCGGCATCCTCCAAACCTTTATATGTCTCAGTTTCAAATAGGGATTTCTCAATCCTTTACCAATGAAGGAAATTGTGCGGGTTGTGATTCCCCACCCTGTTCAGCAGATCAGCGAGGCTTTACTTCTCAGTTTGACTATTAAACTGGCGGGGGGGGAGGCATTGATCATCGTCCCCCTTTATTTTTTTTAAATTTTTCCCAAGATTTTTATAATTTTCTGAAATGGTTTCTAGTCGCTGTTGGTACCATAATAAACACGTATTTTGAAGTGTAAATAAGTTCACTACCATTTCTGGATTTGACAAAAAGTCTCTTAACTTTAAAATTATGTCGCATTATCGAGCAAAATCACATGAGTTATCGATTTTCCCTTCCCTGTATATATGTTTAGCCAAATAGTCCGCCAGGTTTTGGGGGTTAAATTGAAATGTCTATAATGTGTTTTTTGAGTCTCCATCCGGACACTACAGACTATATCATGACAGCTAGATTCTGACAATAGCCAAAATCACCTAATGTGAATGTTTGTTTGTCAAAACCAATTGCATGTGATTCATTTTTTTTTGCACCTGCTGTACCTTGTTCTGCTCTTCAAGTAAACTTGAGAGTCCAAACTTAATATAACATGAGAAAACACGCATCTCGCATACAAAAGAAGGTAAACATCTACAGAGTTTCAATTTTCTTTCCTTTTTTATGTTACAGAACTCGGACCCTAACGTTTCTATTTTAAACTGAATCAACATTTTCGTTGCTAAGTAACACTTCCCCTTCTTTCTAATTTGATAAAGGGAGTGTCGTCCCAGCCACTGGCCTGTCGGAGCATTGAAAATAGCTTTTGAAAAGAGGTTCATTTGATAGTTGTCAAAATAAAGCAGACAACAGCTCCTTTATAAAACGAGCTCACTTCAATTTTAAAATTGCACCGTCTTGTTTCTAATAACAACTTTGTTCAACGTTCGCTTTCATAATCATCACATCCAGGCATCGTTGTTAACTAATTTAAGTTGCAGTATATTCCGTTTATTCGTGACTTTGGTGTCCAGGAAAAAGACGCGGCTATTTAAAAGGTGAGTCCGTTGTTCAGTGAATTTCCAGTCTTGAAGTTTTGTTTTTCTGGCAACAATACTTGAATAATGCACCTTTTATATCACTTCATATATACTGTTTAATAGCATGTAACTTATATCGAAGCTTATTGGATTACTTTCTTGCCAGCAAAATGATTTGTTTTGAGTTAATCTTTCACTTGACCAATTTTTCCATACTGATTATCTTTTTCTTGTTTCGACAAAAATAAAGATTCTCATTGCCCTAATCAGCCCTTTCATGCGAGATATGTTTTGTTTGCCATCACACCAGTTGAAATCAGATGTTTGTGTAAATATTACCGTTTTCAAAATGCATTTTGCCTTTTGCTTTCCACTCTGAGTAACTAGTTAAAATTTGAGCCAATTTATTCTACTATCTATTGAAAAACTTGACATAGCGGTGATTCTTTCCTGTTGGCCACATGTAGATTGATCCTGACCGAATATAAACTTCCAGTTCTCGCAGAACTCGCCAATCATAACAATTCGATATTAAGCATATCAAAGATTTAATATGTAAACTGTAGTATGTTGTTTGATGGTCCATTGATCATGTTGGTTCGACTCATTTTTAAACATAGATTTGCTTGAGTTCTGCTTAAAATAGATAAAAAACGAGTACATGCGAGGAGAAAATCTTCGATCATTTCTTCTCTTGAATTACATATTTAAATCAGTAAAATTAACGCATAGTGGTACAAAAGATAATTTGGCTTTAAAATGCTCTAGGTTAGTAACCACATCAGTGTACTCCAGTAATTCCTAACAAAAGTCTTAAAACTGCATTTTTTAAATTGATGTCGCTCGGATTCGTATACATGTGGTTTTTATCAGTAAATGTAAGCTGAAATTCAATCGATACTTATATTGACAATTATAAGTTGCATTTTGGTTTCTTACTTGATTTCTTGCTGCCACTAACACTAACTAGAATTTTTTTTTATCAATTCGGCTTAGTATGCCTTCAGATGTGATTTATTCAACCGCTCATGGAGTCATGCCTTTAATTAATAATTTCAAAGCGCTACTAGTGCCTTCGCCAAATCAGAAAGAGTTGTGAAATTTTTTGGTTTTATAATTTACTTTAGCTCCTATCCGCGCTGTTCTTTTAATTGATAACTTAACTCTCCCGCAGTTTCTTTTCTCGTAAAATTGATGGCTTTCTAATGGTCCTCTCTCGGTTTCTTGATCTGATTTTATTGAGCTATAGTCTGATATACAAAGTCTAGGAATAATTTGCTACTTTTTGCTAGTTTGTCCAAGATTTTACCAGAATTTTATAACAATACAAAGACAGATATTTTAATTTCACTTGTATTTCAGATTTCCTAATGAAGAATTTTAGTTTTAAAGCGAGTTACACTGTTGATAGCAATCTTATGAGAGGGAAATAAAACACTTTTCTTATTCAAAACAAATGTTGTTTATTTAAACCCCGCCATGTTTAAATCTTTTCTCCGTTTTCTTCCACATTTTTATCAGATAACTGATCTATCTGTGTAAAGAAAATATCAAGTCCTGCATTCAAAAGTTGAATTCCCAACTTATTTTAACTCAGTCAGTGCTTTCAATCCATTCACAAATGAAAACATGTTCCTCAATTCCGGTGAGGATGTCTGATCAAATTTCCGCTTCGAAAAGAGCCCAAGAGCTGAACAGTTAACAGCCGCTCTGAACGATCAATTCTAATTTAACCGACACATACTATTCTGTAAGTATTTTCGACCTTACTTAATATCTTTAAAATATTGCTACAGATAGTTATTATTGTTTATGCTTTAATCTGATTTTCATACGACCAGTTCCAGAGTTTTGTCACCAAAATCGATTTATTTAAAATAAGCTTTGAGTGTGGTTTCTGCTTTTCGTGTTTATACTTCGAAAGTTTGGCAAACAAATTAAACCACAAGTTATAGCAACTGCGAAAGCGTTACCGTATTCAATAACAATTGTACAAATTTGTGGCGTATAAATGATGAAAAACAAAAGTAAACTTGAATAAAAGGCTGTTCTAGAATCGGTTTGGGGCTTCTTCAACATCATTTTTCACTAACACATGCATGTATGCGGTTGATGTTTTGTTAAAATGAAGCCCAAAAAACAGCAAACAAGTTGAAGATTTTATGATTGACTAGTTGTAATTCTGGCCTTACAAAATCTTCTGATACTGACGAAGCAAACGTTTCGAGCATGTCGTGCGTGATGACATTACTAGACAAAAATTGTTTTTCAAGAAAATATTTGTGGACCTGTTCAAAGGTTCCACTTTTGACAGTTCGGGTGTTCAATATTAAAGTACAACTTTTTGCTATATAAACGATATGAAGCCATGTCCTGATGTACGTATAATCGGTTTTGATACAATTTAGCGGCAGTTAGGTTAAGTATCAAATTCTTATTGCTCCAAACATAGATTTTACTCGATGATTTTCTCTGACAACAGTTCTTCATCGTTCTTCAGCACCGAATATCATGCTTCCATTGATTACGAAACAGCAGCTTGAAATACTGATTTGACTTGATTTAAAACATCCTTCATCAGAAGAAAGGCAAATTTGTCAATTCTGAGATTGAATATGATAGTAAGGTGATTTATTTTTTGTAATGGAGGGGGTGAATGCTCCCACTTCGATATTCGTTTTCTCCACTCTCCAAACGACCTGAGCGTTGGTTGACTATAAATTAATCAATTCTCCATGGCAAAATATTGAAGATAAAATTATATTATTTCAAGTCTACGGTAATCGCAGATCGTGCAGACGGCCTGGACAGCACTATTCCAATTATCAGTTTTAGACGGATTTAGCTGTTTTGGAAAATCAACAATGATTTGCGAAAAACGATTAATTTGCAAGTCAACTAGAGTTTAGGTGTTTGACGATACCATAGCAACCTTGCTCATACCAATTCTTTTGTCTTTCTGCTCGAGGGAACACCAGCTGCTTTCGACGTAAAAATTGTGATTATTCAAAGACAACAGTACAAGTTGCTAGTTCTTTGCCTCTACTATTCCATTCCAGACTCAAGTCGATGTCTATTATTTGCAGACAAAGAAGAGATACCGTCTGTCGAAGTATAAGACCACACGAGTGGCGCTAAAGATCTTGATCATCTTCCCGCCAAGATAAATTTGATGTAATTTAGCCCCATAAACAGATCAGCTAAAGACTGTCGGATCGAATTGCAACTTTTCAGCGGATAAATGTCTTGCTGCAATACGGCCAGGCTGTTTGTGTACTTCGCATCAACAGACAAGCTCAAGTTGAACAGCTGACTGAAAGATGAAACGAATCGCTAACGGATAACTCGAGAGAGTAATTACACGTACTTGGAAGTGAAAAAGTAAACGGTTCTCCAACCTTGCAGAATTCATTCGTCGCCGAAACTAGAACACCGTGAAGTTTAATAATTCAGACTGATAGGAACTCAACTCCGGTACAGTAACAAGCTTGCTTATAATGGAGGTTATAAGAACAAACTACAGCCGTGGGTATATTGTTGAGTATCAGAAACGGTGTTTTGATAGTTGGCTTCTATTGCCTGCTGAAGTTTTATGGAACGATGGTTTGCGAGGTTTCCTGTATATTCTAGCAATGTTTTACGTGTTTCTCGGCATCGCCATAGTAGCAGATATATTTATGAGCAGTATTGAGGTGATTACAAGCAAGAAACGAAAAGTACTCCGCTATGATCCAGAGAGAGAAGAGAAAGTCGAAACCGAGATATTTTTTTGGAATGAAACTGTAGCAAATCTGACTTTAATGGCCCTCGGCTCTTCCGCACCAGAAATCTTGTTAGCAGTAATCGAGACACTGCAGGAACTCGGCAAAGAGTCTGATGAAGATAGCCTTGGGACGTTCACAATTGTTGGCTCTGCCTCTTTTAATCTTTTCTTAATAACAGCGATTTGTGTCTTAAGTGTGCCAACGAACACAGTGAAGAAAATACACGAGTTTGGCGTGTTTGTGTTGACTAGCATATGGTCGATGTTTGCGTATGTGTGGTTGGTTGTGGTGCTGAAATGGTCCTCGCCAAACGAGGTGCAACTCTGGGAGGCCTGGGTAACCTTTGGCTTTTTTCCCTTGCTGGTTTTGAGTGCATGGTGCCAGGATAATGGATGGTGGTATCACAAGAAAGGCAAAGTAGTCAGCGTGGAAGCTCCAAATGTAAGTACCATCATGCATATTGTTATTTGTGCCAGGCAGTCACAGACCACAGGTTTTAACATGGCTATGCACATTTATGGCTACGTACACAAACGCGATGTTAATTGCACTCACTAAATCCTAGATAACACAAACCCTTTGGGCTTTGAAAGAGCAGACAAGTACTTTTACTAGAAAACAGCTGAACCTTTGAATGTTTTCAGGGATGTTAATTTTATAATTACTGTTTGTATAATTAACTATTTCATTTGCAAAGAAAATGATATGGTATCGTTTCAAGGTTGTTGTGAGTCTCTGTTCATGTTGCAACCGAAACACACACACACACACACACGCACACACACACACATGCACTAAAGATCATTCAGACACACACTATTGACTAACTGAAACATACATCTCGTATATATTTATTCTTTTCTAACGGTTCAAAGTGATCAGTCTATGGTCGTAAGGTTTCGTAAACAAGAGCTTTTGGATGAGTAAACATAATTTCTAATAATCCAGTTTGTTTTAATGTTAAAAAAAATTAACTGATCTTTTACTGGACCTAACTGATGAAGGCCATGGTTTATGGCCGAAACGTTCTATGTTTCAATATTAGTTCCAGTAAAAGATTTATTTTTTTAACAAGAGCTTTGGAGCTTTTGGACATGAACAAGTTTATTTTACTCTCAAAATTTCGCAAAGAACGGCATAATATCTGACCTTTTTTGGGTTCGAACTTTTACTTTGCGGTGTTGGTCATTACCAATGGTGGTAAACCGAACCATATGCAGATACTACGCAACTTTCAATCAAATCTCTCATCTCACCTGCCAGAAATATGTGTATATTTTTTTAGTCGCGGAGAGGTCTACACTGTGCGTCGATGAGACCAATTAAATACTCGAATGCGATTATAACTGAATGGCAGAATGGAGCAGTTACTGACATGGTCAATTGGTCGTTGAGCCATGTCGTTGTTTTGAAAGATAAGAAGAGGTATTAGAAGCAGAAGTCCATTTGTTTTAAAAAGCTTTGGGCAAACAACAACAAGCGAGCTCAGCTAGATCAGGTTGATAATAGCAAAACAACCATTAATAATTGAATGCCGCCGGTTGCAAGAATACTCTCTATCACCAGCGCAAGTTGTTTTTCCCAACTTATTTGAACAATCAGTGAACTAGATGCTACACAAATTGAAATATTGAAAACGGGTGAATGTGTGCGCAGTGTGAGCAACTGCTAGAGAGTAGTTAGACCAATTCTGGAGTGTCCCGCCTCCGATCTTTTCTTTCCTCGAATCACCACTATAAAAATATATCAGTTTAATATATTATTGAGCCGGATTAAGATATCATTCTTTTTAGAAGTATTATGGCTGTTATGGTGCTGTGTGATTATGCTGTATTGTGGTTCTGTTTACATTCCATTGTGTTAATGAATTAGCGAAGGCAAGCATTTTTAAAATACGATTTAATTGCTTAATTACACCCAAAACATGAAAGAAAGATTCTTCTAGGTGCTCTCCGATTCTCTAAGGAATCCTAGCCCTCTTTTATACACTCTAATGCCTTTTTATTGCTATTTCGAACTATGCAAATTTCTTCAAAGAAAGCATTGTCAAACAAATTAGCTTCCATTTTTTAGCCGATTGGAGGTGGAGCGCTCAAATCAGTTGGAAAATTTTCAATAGTACGCAAACTCTGATTGGTTGACATATACACGCCTCGTTGTCTCTCTGCCTCAATCTATGCACGCTTGGAACTTTATCACACAGGATAACTGAAACTGCTGTATAGCGAGATATATTCGAGGGACCCTACACCTCTGAACCTATATGTTTATGAGCTTGACCTAATATGGTAAACGGTCCAAATATCCCAATTGCTTCCGAAAAAATCTTCGATTTAAATTTAAAATTAAAAATAAAGGTATATTAGCACAGTAGCGTGTCCTACTCCTTACAGTGCTGGGTAACAGTCGTGAGTTCAAACCTGACCGGGCAGACCACTGTGTTTAGTTGAGCAACTGACACTTTGCTCGACATGGGCCGCTTACCATTTGCACAAAAAAACCTGGAATTTTTGGTCAAGAACTCAAATGGTTCAGCTCATTTCGCTGAAAAATTTTCGGAAAAGATGGAAAACCTCAGACGTATTTCTCCTTTTCCATTCCAACCGAAATGACCGAAAAATTCCGTACCATTAGCAACAATTGGCCCGTGCCAGGCTCTACTGAGCATGTTTCGCGCGCCTTCGTCTCCACATGAAAACAAAATGGCGGCTGCACTAGTTCAAGTTGTACGTTGTTCGATGTGCCAAATCATTTTTGCAGACAATTCTTCATTTCTTGAGCATCTTTGTAATGGGAAGTAGTAATTACTTCTATACTCTTTGATTTTTTGGAACTGCTGATGGTAAATAGCCATATTTCTACGATGTCTATAGTACGAGGCCCTTGAACTAGTCATACTACAAAGTCCGGTACCATTACTCCAGATCAATTCTCATCCATTCATACCGGTTTTTTCGTGCAAATGGTAAACGGCCTGAACTGCATCATCAAGGGATCTTTATTCGCATCCTTTCACACATTTTTTGTGCTACTCAGTGATCTCAATGTAGTTTGACGCGTTCCATAGTACCTATATTTACAGTAATTTCCATTTGTTTACTATTCATATTTACCTTTGCAATTGAAATACTTTCTAATTTCAGACTGTCTGTATAATTATTAGGTTAATTTTGACAGACCTCTATTTAAACTAGCTCTAAATATTAAACAGGTAGGGTGTAAATTGAGCGTAAACATGCTCAATCCACCTGCAATATACAGTATATCTTGTTTGTGCGATTATAATCCTAGATAAATCAAGGTCAAAATCAAACTCAAAATTTAGACGTAGGATCATTTTATGATTGGTTATAACCTCACATCGCCATTTTATTGATTTAAGATTTTAAATCGATAAAAAAGGCAATCAATTCCGCATTAGAAACATGTCACTAAAATTCACCATGATCTGCATGACCGAGTGTTATGGCGTACTGTTTTGTTATGCGACCAACTGTCCCAGAGGTTTCGAGTTCGAGCAACGGTCATTGGCAAATCCTTTTGCTTTTTCAGATTTTCCATTGATCTTTCTTTTCAATCATATTTTCATAATTTTACACTTTTGAGAAGCAGCTGAATTTGAAACTGTATTGAAAGTGTTAAGGTGGTGTTACATGTGGTGTTATACGCGCAGCAATGTTGCGATAATAGTTGACTGTCGTGTAACATGGTACCGGAGAGGACCTTTTAGCGCAATGTTTTGTTCGGCAACGCACTGCGAGTTTTTGAAATGGTTTCAGAAACTTTTAACACAAAATGACGAATTTTGAGAAAGTTGGCTTGTGTAACTGGGTTATGGCCGATTTTTCGCGCAACTTCAATTATTTACACAAACAAGATATAAAATAAATAAAATAATTAAATAATTCGTACTCCTCGTATATTAACGCAACGTGATCAAAATTTGGAAAGAAGGATTATTTTATGATTGGTTATAACCTCACATTGCCATTTAATTGAATCAAGGTTCTAAATTGATATATGAGGCAATCAATTCCGCATTCGAATTTGTTTCACACTCTATAACCGCCCCAGAAGTTACGATGTTCAAGTACCGGTCATTGCTAAATCGTTTTTCTTTCTCATATTTTTCTTTAATCTTCTTTTTCAATTTTTATAATTTTACACTTTCCAGAAGCAGCTGGAATTGAAACTGTATTGGTAGTTAGATTCTTTTATTTATTTTAGTCAGAGTGGCCACTTCAGCATTTATGGAGAAAAATGCTCTTATCAATCGGGGCCTTGACTATCACAAATATAAATATTTACATGGTATAATTGAACAGAAATTAATAAACTACTTGTTTACAATATTAATATGTCTCAAAAACACTATGAAAAAATGAACTATAAGGCTGATACTATGATATAAAATGACTATTTTAGGAAATTATTAAAAACTACGCTGCCATTGTAATAAAACGCCTTCTTGGTCGATTCGGTTCTTACCGCAGATACATATAGGAAATTACTTTAACAAGTTTGTCTTGGTATTACTTCCTTCTTAAATCTAAAATAATTGACTAAAAATTGTAGAACCTGCT
This sequence comes from Antipathozoanthus remengesaui, assembly GCA_025434805.1. NCBI lineage: Eukaryota > Metazoa > Cnidaria > Anthozoa > Zoantharia > Parazoanthidae > Antipathozoanthus > Antipathozoanthus remengesaui. The sequence continues at coordinate 10,562 of JANSTR010154717.1, forward strand.
TATTAATACATTTCTAAACTAAAGTGTTTATGGGTTTATTTTGGCGACTTGCCAGAGTGTCCCATTTAAGATTTTGTAAAGCAGTATCACTACAGCTTGTTTTAGTAACAATTATGGCAGCACGCCTCTGTAAGCTTTCAAGGTGGTTGATATCTCCTTTATTGCAGCAAGCCAAAGCACTGTCGCAGTAGTCAAACACTGGTACTATTAGCAACTTGTACAGCGAGTCAGTAGTATATGTTGCAAAGTTCTTCTCAGCCGGTCCAGCATTCCTATTCTTTTACCGTCCTTAGATGTGGTATGTTTGATGCGAGCCTTACATGTAAGACTATCATCGAGAACTACACCTAAGTACTTAAATTCACTTACTTTGTTTAATTCACTACCCATGAAAACGTTAAACTCGTTAAGTTTCGAGAGCCTAGCATGGGTTCCAAAGACTACGACTTCAGGTTTACGCTTCTCAATAAAGAGAAAGTTTCTCACAGCTGTTCAGTCATGATTTTCAAGCAGATCTTCATTGAAGGATTAAGGCTAGTAGACTTAGTAGCAAAATATGTTAATAGCTGTTTAGATGTAAAACAATCCTATAAAAATCCAGCAAATGTTCACAACATTTCGCAACAACAGCAACAACACCAATCAAAGGCATCCTGTGGTGAGCTCGTGGAGTAAGTAAGGTGTTGAGTGGAGGACCTGATATTGCAAGTTATCAGGGTATAGATTGGTTCTAAATTCTATGGAATACATTTTACTTTGTTACATTTTCCTTATAACTGTAAAGTGAGTGTATCCATAAATTAATATAACTGTGCTGTACGATTTCATGTCATTTTGCTTTTGGCCATTGTTTTTCTTGACTTGTTCAATAAACGATAAATTATTTTAACAGGTAATCTGCTTGGCTCACGGTTGAACTTGCGACAACCGATTCGACTCACACATGCTCTAGCTTTACTAGCAATAAACTTCAACTTGTTATATCGAGATTGACTATCTGCGAGTACTTAGCTTTGCCAAGTTTACATTGACATAACGATTCGAATACGTGTGCATTTATTTCAATCCTCCAAGTTTATATATATATATAAATGTATCTTGACTAAATGGTACAAAAATAATATAGTACAAATCAAAACAAATACCATAATGCTACAAAGACCTGCAAAGTATGAGAGCGTAACGACAAAGGAATGAAACCGAGCAGTCTCGTAAACAAAGTCAAACCTGGAAGTGATGTGTCCTCATACTGAGACAGCTATTTTTGTCTTTGTTTGTTCCGCATTATGTGTCTAGCTTACATTCATCACTCATTGGAATATCTGAAATGTTTGCTTTCGCATCGGTAATCCTAGCACCGTTCCAAACATCTACCTGTGGTTGTGCTGTTTCGTTATCCAGGATGAAAGGGATTTTCTTGCAATGCTTTAGTAAGTACAGGAAGGCGAGTGTGGGAAAAAGGAATATTAAGACTAGCAAAGCATACGCAACAAGTTTTTTTGTGTCTTTACGAATCGTTGCATTCGATGCTGTAATCAGCTCTCAGGTAGTTTGAGCAATACTCGTCATTCTCAGATTGGCAGATCTTATGGCAGGGAATGGCTCGTGTGATGCTGGAACACGTGCTGGGAAAAATAATAAAAAGAAGAACTACTGTGTTTTTGTATAACGCGATTCTTGTCTCCGAGAGCGCTGCCCGTCGCCCTACATACTCCAGACTTCTCTCACTCAGGTTTCTGCATATCAGCGCAGATATATAACAACGGCGGTTATCACAACTAACGCATTTAAGAAGTAAACAATAACATTCTATAGAATAACATGTTTTCCACGAACTTCATTTCATAATCTTGAAAATCCGACTACTATGATAGGATAGTTTGATACTTAATTTATGCAGTTCACATCCGAAATTTGAACAACATTGCTAAAGATAACTTTCTAAGCTGACAAAAAAGGAAATATTTGCACAGGAGATTGTTTTAGAGAATAGGAAAATCTGTGGGGGTACTTAGAGAACAATAACAAACGATGTTACTTGTCAAGACTTTTGTTATTTATTCATTTCGTATACCTGGCAAGTAGCCGAACAAAAAATTGGCTTCAGACATAATCGATTAAATATCTCGTTCCTTGAATACAACTTATAAAAAAATTATATGACAATTATAACTTCTTGAAAAAGATTATCCGTTGCCCCAGTCTTGAAACAGCTTCATTAAACTAATAATTTCGTCTTATTCAGACAAACTTACTAAATAACAGGTATATCATGCAAACCGGGCAAATTATCTGCAACACGACAATTGGAGTTTCTACAACTTAATCGCTGACTAAAGACGTGTTTCCGTGACGCCCAGAGCCTCCATATCTGTAATTTCAATGTCTTTTTCTGCTACTTCCATCGCACCTAAATTGAGGAACTCAGGAGTTGCACTTTGAACTGTCTGCGGTCCTTCGTAGTGAAGTATCATTTGCTGCATCGGGACATTCAGTGGACTAATATTTGTAGTTTTTCCCTCTAACTCGGGCCGTGTCAATGCGGCCTGTGCAAAGATCAAGCAGCAACTCTTAACACCACATCGTGGGCTGTTTCTCCAATCCGTGAAACTGACAACCATGACAATTACGAATTTAACTAAAATGTAGGAAAAGTTACATACAGTAAGTAAGTACATGCTTTTGTAGTCTTCTTATTTAATTTGCCTAGCAATTTTGGCAGATGCCTTGTTCCATCGTCACAGAATTTGAGTTTTGCAAAATATGATATTTTTTAAGGACGATTCAACGTTCAAACATCACACTTTAATATAAACGTTTTACTAAATTTGCTTTAATGTTTTTAATACCTTGTTAACCCTTTAGTTTCTACTCCAAATCGACCAGAACACAATTCAATTCTTGACTCAGAATAAAGCATATGATCGTGATTTTCCATACCCTTTCGCGATAGCCCGAAAATCTTCATATCGGAGAAGTTGCAGGTACCAAATACTCACTCCTTTCTTGATTCACTTATATTTGTATATTATAAATAATAATAATAATAATAATAATAATAATTATTATTATTATTATTATTATTATAAAACGTAGCACCGTCCTGGTTTCCATGGTGACCATAGCATAGAAATGGCATTTCCAAGTGCAAAAATTGTGTTCTTCAATAAAATTCATTCAATCGATATAAAGCTTTGAAGTTGTTCATTGATCTTTTAACTAATTACAATCATGTGATCTCTGACCATATATATATCTGTTAAAATTTAAAAACACCAACAAAGACTCTCATACCTGTTACAGCGACTAATAAGGAGAGATTAATAGTAACCAGCAACACGTCCACCACAATGTTGTCCAGATACAAGTCACTTCCTTCCTGAAATGACTCTTTTGGTATTTTCAATATGACTCCAGTCGCTAGGTTGACAAATGTCACTGTCAGGGAGAGCATTTGCAAACGGCTTTCAAACCGATACTTCATCGGTTGTTTTTTGGCGAAGAAAACAGCAAAGAGGCCGGACACTACAGAAGCAATACCAATATATGCTCTGCCTTCGCTGCCAATTAACCTCAAACAAGAAACTAGTAGGACTTTACGGATGGTTTCAATAAGCTCCCAGTACCATGCGTTGGATTTAAAGTTCTCGTAAAGAATGGACAGTGCTTGTAAAAACTCAGGCTCTGCAACAGCAGCAATAATGGAAGCTTCAGGACTATTTTGCTTATTATTTTGATCAAATCGTCCTCTGTCCGTATCGAGGATAACTGAATGCCTAATCACGTCTTTCGTATCTCCTTCATCTGAGGTAAGCGGCTCAAGGTTTCCTATTGCTTTATCTGGAAGGTTTGAGGAAGAACTTGACGGCTCACCTGACTGGTTCTCTCTGCTGACAGACACGTCAACTTGAACAGTCTTTTTAGTATTTCCTCGGTCATAAGAATTATAGTTTCTTTCTTCACCGCTGACGTCAGGCATCCTTTCACAATCGACACTGAGACAGCTATTTTTGTCTTTGTTTATTCCGTATTCAGTGTCTAGCTCGCAGTCATCACTCAATGGAACATCTGAAATGTTTGCTTTTATATCGGTAATGCTAGCACCGTTCCAAACATCTACCTGTGGTTGTGCTGTTTCGTTATCCAGGATGAAAGGGATTTTCTTGCAATGCTTTAGTAAGTACAGGAAGGCGAGTGTGGGAAAAAGGAATATTAAGACTAGCAAAGCATACGCAACAAGTTTTTTTGTGTCTTTACGAATCGTTGCATTCGATGCTGTAATCAGCTCTCAGGTAGTTTGAGCAATACTCGTCATTCTCAGATTGGCAGATCTTATGGCAGGGAATGGCTCGTGTGATGCTGGAACACGTGCTGGGAAAGATAATAAAAAGAAGAACTACTGTGTTTCTGTATAACGCGATTCTTGTCTCCGAAAGCGCTGCCTGTCGCTCTTCACGCACCACACTTCTCACACGCAGGTACCCATATACCAGCAGGTATACAACAACGGCCACTACCACAACTGACGCATTTAATGCGAGCATAATAATGATGCTCTCTAAAACGTTGATACCCAGGTTGTAGTTCAAGCAATCAAGTGGGGCAATTTGAAGCACGTTTAACTGAAAGATTTCGGCAAATTTTCCAATCTTGGCCAAGTATGCAGGCCATTTGATGTATGCAAAGGCATCCATAATCCCTGCAGTGACTTGGAAAAATCCTATTACAATCTTCATATTAGAAAGAAAAACATCCCTCAGTTTGCGATTGCTATTTTTAGCATTTCGTTTGCCACTCCACCAAAGGAACACAAATATTAAGACAAGAGCCAAGAAACAGATGAGAGACTGCCAAATTATCCACTCCGTAGAAGGACACGAATGACAAGTCAGCATCAACTTGTAATGACCAACACTGCAGACACCACAGAGAGGACCTTTGTACCTGTGCAAGTGTAGTAAAAATATTGTGTTGAAATGTATGTTTCAGATTTATTGATGTAATAACTACTTATTAACCGAGAGTGAGGTCTTTACGAGAAATATCAAACCGAGGCCGTGCTGTATTGACTGAGCGATAGCGAGGTTAATGCGTCGAGGACGAAGTTTAACACTTTAAGTAAAGACTGAAAGCTCGAGGTTAATAAGCATTTTATTATAATTATGGCCTTTATCTGAAAACGACGACACTGTTGAAGAGGACATTCTTTACTTTGCACTTCCGGGTATGCGCGCGTATAGGTCATTAATGTGGGCATTACAGGAAATACAGACTTATTAAGAACCAATCAGAAAGTGCGTACTATCGTGGCCATTTAATAAAGTCTTTTTTAAAATGTTTGTACTATTTGTCAAGTTGGGCTCGTTCGGGCTCCCTTGACTTGTCTTTGTGCACTATATGCCAGCGACATGCAGGCGTTCCGCTGAGCACGGCCGTGCAAATATTCAAGAATGAAGTGCAAGCTTATCGTTGCAACCTGTATCTTTCAACCTGTTCCATCCAAACTGGTTTCGCCATGCAAATCTATATGGTATACAACCCTCGTGAGCCAAAGACTTAAAGCTACTTACACTGGGGACCTCCACTTCAACAGGCGCCACAGTCGCAACTGGAGACGATAACTTGCTGTCTCCGTTCACTGCTATGTGACCGGCTGACAGAGATCTGCTGTACACCACACCTTCTGCTGTTCTTGACTTTATCTCATTAACCTGAAAATAAACAGAATGAAAAAGATAAATTTATAAGTCAATTTTCTGGAAATTTGAATGTTACTGTATAGTGATAAAAAACGACGTTTCGACTGAAACCATCAGTCTTCATCAATGATGTTTGTCACGTGACAGCGAACTGTCACGTGACAAACATCGAGGAAAGGAGAAGAGGGCCCGGTCCCAAGTGTGTGACAGCGAGAACCACCCCCCCCCCTTTCTGTTTAAGGTCGGGTTTTCCACCCTTTCCCATATCGCTTCCTTTATTCCCCTCCTTCGCCAGTCTCGTTCTTTATCAAGGATTTTTAGTTTCTTCGGATCTAACACGTGTCCCGAGTCCTTCAGATGACAATAAAATGCTGAATTTTGAGCTGGATTGGAGTTCGGCCGTTGATGTTGTTTCATTCTGGCTTTGATAGACTGAAGGATCTCTCCCACATACGTTTCCGTGCAGCCTTGCCCTCCACAAGTAATACCATACACAAGATTGGAACGCTTGTACGGAATTACTTTAGAGTGAGCAAGAAATGTCGCGAGTATGTACGAACTGTCTCCAGATAGGGTGCAAATTGACTCGAATGTGTACAGGAGTTCTTTTGAGTTTTTACGAAATATCAGCAATGTGTACAAAATGTCTCTAGACTTCAGTACGAATTGACTTGAATGTGTACAAGAGTTCTCTTGATTGGGTACGAAATATCAGGAGTATGTATGAAATTTCTCTAGATTTGGTACGAATTGACTTGAATGTGTATAAAATTTCTTTTGATTGTGTACGAATGTCAGGAGTAGGTACGAAATTTCTGAAGTGAGTGCGAAATGTGATGGATGTGTACGACATTTTGCTAGTTGGGTAAACGAAATGTCTCGAGCATTTACAACAGTTCTCTAGAGTGTTTACGGAATTTCTCTAGATTCAGTATTTGATATGATTTGTCTCCAGTGTGTACGAAATTTCTGTAGATTGGGTACGAAGTGTCACGACTGTGTAAGAAATTTCAGTACAGGAAAAAAATGCCACTGTACGAGATGTCTGCATGAACTCTGTACGAAATTCCTTTTTAAGAGTGGATAGGAAAGGTTAGGTACAAATTAAAATATCTCGAGTATTTGCGACATTTCTCTACAGCGGGTACGAAATGTCTCGAGTGTGTACGAAATTTCTCTACAGAAAAAATTTCACTGTACGAAATGTCTGGACTGTTTACGAAATTCCTTTAAGTGGATAGCATAGGTTAGTACAAAATGTTTCGAGTGTTTACGAAATGTCTTTACATTGGCTACCAAAATTCGCTTGATGGCAAAATGTCAGAGTACAAAATGTCTTGAATTTGTACGAGGATAGAAAATGTTAGGTACAAAATATCTCTAGTATACGAAGTTTCTCTAGTGAGTAGGAAATGAAATACATGGGGGCTCGCGTCTCGCACAACATGCAGGATAATAAGAATACAGCACACTGAATATTTGGTAATTGGAAGAAAACACAAAACCTTGTACTAAACAGATTGCTACAAGTTCAACATTTATATAGGTAATCATACAAGGTCGAGTGCAATTTGGGATTTAGGCCCTGTTTACATGGAAGGGTAATCTCTCTCCATTGTTTTTGTCCGTTTCCTTTACATGAGAGAAGGGATAACCCTGGAGTAGGGATAACTCTGCCAACTTGCTGGGGTTACCCCTCTAGAAGGGACAACTCTTTGTTTGTTTATACCCATGTAATCGCTCGAGAAGGGATAACCAAGTTATTTCCGAACAACAATCGTAAACACGACCAAAACAAACCAAGAAGCTGC
>JANSTR010154718.1:0-10537 GCA_025434805.1 Antipathozoanthus remengesaui
ATAAAATACAGAAATGGAAGTTTTCAAAAGGGCACCAGTTACTTGATTCGCGAAATTTAATGACCTTAAAAAACGGTTAATCGTCAAAATCGCGAAAATAAAGTCTCGCGAATTATTTCTATTCCCAATTCGCGAAATTAAAGTCTCGCGAAAATAAGTGATAATAAGGTAGCAAGGAACATGACGTAGATGACGGGGAACATCAACTGCGTTTGCAGACTTTATATGACAGTTTGTTTGTTCATTTTTGACAGAACCTCAGCTCTGGAATATCCAACTGTCAGCCATACTGTACGAATTTCCCGGCAAACCCGATGTTTATGCCAGGTGTTTCATCCACAATGCACCTTGCAACACTGAAGAAGAGAATTATAAGTTATCACTCGAGCGCGAACCACGAAATTCCGCGTGACTTCAGGAACAGGGAAACTCGACACAAAGCGCTCGAACACGTGATGATCACGTGCTGCTCTTGCTCGAATTGAAAACATTTTTTTAAAATTGTAAATAGCATATGAACGAACCCTATGTGGCCACCAAGTGCTCAGTATCTGTATTTTTTAAATAACCGTATTACATTTGCAGATATGATAATTTTTGGATCAAAAGTTTGTTGAATAAAGCTGAAATTTTTCTAACTTGGCAAACTGTTTTCTTCTTGATTCTCCATTTGTCTCCCTTTGCAACATTATGATAGTCTAAGACAATGGCCAATTCTCGTTCCCATATTTGTCAAAGTTCCAGATACTGGTTAGACTTGCCGCAAGTTGACTCACAAGTCACGTGACAGGAATTTACCCAAGGAAATAGAAAATGGTCGTTCGCACCTTCAGTCTTGAATTTCTTTGGGAATTAAGTAACAAAACACGAGTGGCCCTCACTTCTGTCACTTGTACACTGATTATCTTTTAGTACAAATCTTGTCACAATCTAATGCAAATGCTTCAATTTGATTGGCTATCTTACTCATGGTTTTAACGCAACTGATGAACCCTCCGTGACACATTCCAAGATGGAGTCGGTTTCCCGTTGTAGGGATGTTTGCGAGTCTCCTCCAAAAAAGCAAAAGCGTCACAAAATACGGTTTTAACAATGTTTAACGTTAATAACTAATTGTCACTTTGTTTTGTTCACATTTTGAACAAATACAATTTCTTGTTGTAATTTTGCTGCGTATTTTATTTCAATATTAACGAAATCGCTTCCTAAATAATGAACTTATTTAGCAAATTAACTTTTTGCAACAATTTGACAATATCGGAAACTCCAAGATGGCAACTTATTGACTCCATGTGCCGTAATGCACTTTTAGATGGCAGAATTCCCGATTCAGTTTGTATGGGCATATTAGTTTTCAAGGGCCTGATGTGTAAAGACACTTTTCTAGAGGGCTAAGTATGCAAGATATGGGTTTGTTGAGGTGCACAATTTTTCCGTTGGAAGGATTTTTTCTGAAAATTCACCCAAACCAACCCACCTCCCCCCCCTTCCTCCACACACACACACACACACACACACACACACACACACACACAAAGACACAAACACACGAAAAAGGCAATTGGTCGGTCCAAGAGAGAGAGAGTTGCCTCGCTTTTCTTTTCGACTCCTACTGGGCATTTCTAGAAAACAAAATTGCATGTTCAACCTTTGTTTTATTGGTGCAAAATACACAATTCGCACTGCAAATTGAATGAAGTATAATTTATCAGTCTTGAATACCACTAAACAGGAAGTGCTACTGTATAAATATTTTCGAGATTGGTACTTCTGATTGACTCCGAACGAACAGTTGGTGTTATGCAAAATACAAACATGACCAAAAGACGAACAGGAAATTAGCATCTAGTTGACGACATTTATCGATCATGCCACAATTAAAGCTCGTTTCCCAAAGTGACATCTCCATCATTACCAAGTTATCACTCAAATGTTTCACCAATTTTCACACGTATCTCAGTTAATTGTTCTACACGTACTATAAACAGGACAGTTCAAAGCTGCCAGAGTCAATCACAATTCCAATTCTCTCATATACATTACATCGCCACATAGCGAATGTTTTGCGCGCAAACCGCGATTGTGTAAACAAACTATCGTTTGAAACACCAAACTGCACTCTATAATATACATAAACCGGCCAATAACTTATTTCTTCAATATCAACTATATCAACTGTGACAGGCAATGAATCTCCGTTCACAGCCACACTATATACAAATTCATAGCTCAGAAACCAACAAACGTCACTTCTTGTTTTCTGTACATAAAACAATCACGATTTTTACACCAGTACCAAAGGTATCTTTTCACAACGAATGCGAAAACGAAGTTATGTATACAATGAACAGGCAGTCAAGGGGCATATAATAGTTAATTGTCGGAACAAATTCTGTTCCATAATAGGGAGTCCACGGTGGATTCTGCAGCCAAGTATGGTATATTTTCTCGTATACCACGCATGTGCAATGCAGCAGTGAATTCTTGAAAGTGCTGGTGCAAACACAAGGTGCAGTCCAACGTGCATGCATTTACACAAATTTTTACGAACGTTTCGAACTGCATCATAATTTCTTGTACATATATCTAAACATTTTCGTCAATGTACTAGTACAAAAATAATATCCAATATTTCAAAATACTCTCTAACAGGTTTCCTTTCACACGATTATGCCAACATCCCGAAGGAATCTGGGTGAATATTATTCTATTCTACTGTAGCGAATAAACTTATGACCGATGATTAAAAGGAATAAAATATGTTGATTCGTAACATAATTGTCCAACAAAAGTCTACATCTCCTTCCTGGACAGGATAAGAATGTAGGGATCTGGAAACCTATAATTGCAAGTTACCTAAAAATGAATCTTTCCATAGCACAGCCTACGAAACCTCTACAAAACCAGTGTTCTCTTTACAATTCACTCTCTAAAAATTGTTTTATGTAGAGGTTTAAAATAAGTTTCTTTTCTTTACAACTGACGTCCTAAAACGAAGTGCAAAACCTGCACACTCTCTTCCAAACTGTGTAATTCTTATTTATATGGCAACCCGAAACTAAATCAGTTGTTTTAAAGCTGATAATATTTTGCTCGTTTGCAATTCTAACTCCGGTCTAGCAAAAGTGAGATTAGATTTGGGCCAAAAACCTCAGCAGAAATCCGGCAAGGTTTGACAACTCCTACATACGTCTGCGAGTATTGTTTTCTCCCGTAACAGTACGGATGTAGCGTTCTACCGTAACAATACCACGTAAGTGAATCATACATTATAATTAACGGCCAAGTTATGTAACTTTGATAAATGTGATTTTCCGCAGAAATAGCCGAAGGTCCTGACAACCGTCTCACATTGTTCGACCCATCGTTGACACATAATATACATGCACTGTATCCATTTAAACCATTTCATAAAATAAATTTGTTGCAGTTTAACTGTGTAGGCAAAGTTTAAAAACAGTTACCACACGATCAAACAACTCCGTGCAAAAATGTCCTTGCACTGAAAAAATGTTTCCAGTGTAAATCTTAACTCGGCCAACAAAATTCCAACAATGTTGGACAAACTAGAAAAATGGCGAGAAAACTAAATTAATTCTATAAAAAACCCACTTTTGCCATCGCAGTGAGTTACCGCTGATTACAATGACTACAGATTCATTTTTCAGCGATAGCCTCGACTTAGTGCTGTATATATAGAAAGGCTAAAAAACTGTCTGATTTCAGACCGAGCGGAAGACTGGCAATGTCTGTAAATACACGCTAGTGCCAGTCTTCCACGCGCTCTTAAACAGAAAAATTCATTACTAAGTTGCGCGAGAACTGGCAAGACAAACAAGAAAAACTATGGAGGAATTGTGATCTCCTTTCAAACGCACCACTAACATACATCCTTAGTAATGTGATCTGCGAGGGCAGTGAGCGTTACGGGGGAAGAAGTCAGAAGTTAACATCGCCTCGCTGAAGCGTTGTCTCGCGTGTATCGTCCGACTCAGTCCCATCGTCATCGGCCCTGTTGGCCGTCTGCATCAGTCTTTCCATCAAGTATTTCTTGTCTCTACCCTCCTAAAACAAGAAAATAACAGTGGTTCATATGAGTCATAACATTTTGTCGTTATGGTCTAAAACGGTGATTCAGATCTATAACAATTGCTACAAAACACATTTCTAGCGGGCAAGTCGCTCAACAACTCACTTGAATTTTCACCACTCGATTTTCATTTCACTCGACGGATTCTAAGGAAACGAAAATAACTGCTCGCAATGTACAAATCTAGTTAATCTTAAGCTCCCACAATCCGTTAGGGTCTCTAATATTACCCTCTACATTTTGCGCTTTTCGAAAGTAAAACTGTGTTGAATAGTTGTATGCGAACACTGTACGACTAACCGGAAAAACCGATGCTCCAAAAACGCTCGAAACGTCAGCTTTCTTTCCACCTTACGGCGCGGAAAATTGTTTTGTCAACCCTTGGTTGAAATTATTATACGGTTTACCTACTGTAGTTTTTATAAAAACTATTTACTAAGAGTTTAACTGGTAAAACTGATGTATACAATTATAGCTTCAATAGAGAAAATATCATCTTAAATAGTTATTGACAAAATCTTATAGAATGTGTATCTGAAATATTTACGCGCTATCAAGCTCTCGCAGTTCACAAGTTGACGACTACAATAATATGGAAAAAATTGCAAGTCAGTTGTCAACTAAAAAGTAGCTGTTAACCCCCTTGATAACAGTGAACACCGATGAATTACTTGTGGATGTGTTTCTTGGCTAATTAAGCACGAGATTGTAACAATAAACGGCGCCTGTTGATTCCTCCGCTGTGATCTTGTCTCTTTTCTCATTTTCTTCTTTTCTCTTTCAAAAGTTCCATGTTCACGTGCAATATTCGTGTGTAAATGGACGGCTACATGATGCAACATTATATGCAACACTGTGTGCAATGTTGCAGTAGAATCTGATTCTTCTGTTATATTGCGCGCAATGTTGCACACAACAATTTCACGACGCCATTTTAACGCGTCAACGAAAAAAATTTTCCTTACCAAGACAAGCTGGTCTCTGAGCATGTTAATCATTTTAATGTGAGCTTGGGCCATTGACCGGAAGTAGTACAACAACAGGCTGAAAAATAAGACAAGTTTAATGTGAGTTTGACACATGAAGCGGAAGTAGTACAACCATAGTTTACAAAATAAGACAAGTTTAAAGTGAGTTTGGGCCATGAAGGGGGATTACTACAAGTTTAATGTGAGTATTGCCAATGGAGCGGAAGTACTACAAGTTTAATGCAAGCTTGGGCCAAGGAGCAAGAAGGAGGAGAGATAGTACAACAACAGGCAGCAAAATAAGACAAGTTTAATGTGAGTTTGGGTAATGGAGCGACGTAGTATAGCAACAGGCTACAAAATATGACGGACATGGTTCAAGGCGTTGTTGGATGTCGGAGTCCTGCAGACAAACACAACGCTTGTATTTCCATTACTCAGAGCTGCCATAGGGTAAAATGACTTACCAAAAAATCATGAGAGCTGGAAAAATGAAAGCCGCTGTGCTGAGATAGCGAATAATCTCCTGCAAGCCAGACGGCCAAGTCCTGATCTCTGATCCAAGTGTGTCCAGAATCCTTTTGCTTGAATCACACCCAGGGTTGCTACGGGAGACAAAGGACGAGATATGTCAGTTTGTCACTCAATCACAATGACGTGGATTCCATAGACTGTATGTCATTCTGCAAAACAATATTTTATTTTCTAATTTCTTATTTGCATTATTACAAACTACGTATAAAAGTTTGCCATTTACCCAAACGACTTTTGACTCCTGTTTCGCGCAAAATTTATCGGCGGAAAAATCCAGTGAAGCTTTATGGGACAATACATTGGGTGCTTATCATATACACCAAACCATGCAGTTGAAATTTTTTAGGATGTTCGGACGAAGTTTGAATGGCGGGAAAATTGGTAGATGGCACGCGCGTTTCCCGTTGAGACCGAAAAGAGCGGGAAAATTGGTAAATGGTACGCGCGGTTCCGGTGAGACCGAAAAGAGCGGGAAAATTGGTAGATGGTAAGCGCGCTTCCCGGTGAGACCGAAAAGAGCGGGAAAAGAGAACGACGCTAACACGCACTCCACATTTTCCGTTTTCCACTACTGTATTTTCCGGAATTTCCTGTTTTCTGTGTAAATGACAAACACTTCTTACCACTATCTTACTTCGCAACAAGCATTGGAAAAAACTCTAAAACGGAATCGCAACCAGGATTCTCATAAATACAGAAATCCTACTAATGATCAGCTATTGTTTTCACGGAATGTTCTATCACAGTTCAAAGGCAAACATCTTAAATATTATCTTCTCAATTCCTTTTACTATATAGATCTGCCATTTTCTGATTAGTACAACTTTTTCACGGCACTGAATTGGTAAAATCTTGCGTGTACTGCATTAATATTCGCCATATATCGCCTATTATATTATCCCCTCTAAACTGATAAAACAACCGCGAGTTTAAACTTTCGGTAATCTGTAAAAAATTTACTGTCATCGAAGATTGATTGCAGATTACTGAAACGCATTTTCTAATAGCACAACTCATACCTGAAAGCCCCATAACAGGACGGAGGAACCCTGAAAAAGAAAATGAAGGAAAAATCGTAAATACACAAACGCGAGTAAACAATCGAATATTTAGCAGTCTTATGTTGATATTCTAACCGCTACCTAACCATATACTATGCTATTGAAATTATTAAACTAATAAACGAAAGAAAAACACTCACTTCGTGATTCCCCATCCAACGCCAATAAGACACAAGACGAATGTAAGTAATAGCAGCATAGTAAACAGGTAGTTGGACCGAGCCCCTTGGTATGGCTTGTCTGACGGCTTGTTGTTGTACATTAGACTTGTCTAAAGAAGGAAACATTTGACAGTGAATTTTAAAATATTAGAGGGAGGGGTGGGGTGGGGTTTGAGGCACGGGTCAGTGGTGATTTAACCACTACTCTTTCAATTTGATTATTATTTGCCATGTATTAGTACAATGCTTCAATTAGCAGTCTTAGATTGCTAATTGCCACATTGCCTGTAAATGATTGCTTAGTTTTTTTTGGAAAGACGCATTAAAATGTTACATGTTCAGTTTTTTCCTAGAACCCTTACCTATAAATATGTTGTGTATAAAATATATGGCAAATACACATAATTCAAAACTCTTCACAATTCTACTTCTAGCTCTTCTCTGCCAGTTTTCCATATTATTAGGTTCGGTAGCTTGATACTTGAACAAAACTATTTTATCGATATCGAAATTGCGTACAGTACAGCCAAAGTTTGTTAAACCTTTCAGCCTCAAACACGATTTTTGATGTGTTATTAAATTCTCCTAAACTGTGCCCATATGTTCCTTTAAATAGTTTGGATGAATGTTGCTTTTCAACTTAGATAGTTTGCTGTGTGTGATCAATTGTTTTGTTACAACCTATTCGGTGTCAAAAACAGCTTTAAAAGTGGCACTTTCTTAGGAACGAGCTACCTACTAAGCTGCGGCAAGCAAACTCTCTTAAGGTACTCAAGCCTGGCTGCAACAAGTTCTTTTAATTGACATGGCATTTATGACATCAGATACAGTTTGCAGTTTTGTTTATCTAATTTTAGAATTATTTATTGTCTTACCATATACACTTCAAAATTTTGTAAATACTGAAAATATACCGTGGACAAATAAAGTTATCGTCTGTTTACCAACTTATTGATACGGAGGTGAAAATTGTCTTGTCTTGGGATTTTCCTGTTTCCTAGTCTATGGAAATGCCGACTTGGCCTGGTTCCTCCAAAGTCGATTAGTGCTAACCAGCAAAATCTGGATCGAGTTTATTAAGTAACTGAGCTTGGTTAATAAAACGTAAACAAATTTAAATAACGTTGAATAGATGCTGAATCGAATGACATGGGATTAATTTGTCATCCAATCTGGCATGTGTGGAGCGGAGCAATACCACATACCACGGCGTAGGGGTTTTAAAGTGAGGTTTTGAGGAACATAGCCTAGAGAACTCAGATACATAACAAAACTTTCAGCTCTTGCCAGTTTATCAGCATACATCTTCTCCTTATATTATCAATACAATACAATAAATGATACAAAACTCACCTTCTTAATGTAAAACATTACCAACAGCTTTAGAACACCCATGGACGGGATAAGGGGACTAAAGAATGCACCGACCCTGCAACGAAATAGTGATCTACATTGGTGAAAATTGAAGTGTTCTAATATTAAATGAACAGACAAGGTATCACACAATCGTCTAATAAATTTCCACGGCTTTTGATGATCTTTGAGCAAACTTTCGTTCATAATTATGTACTATACGAAAGCCATTATCACCTTTTTCAAAAACAAAAATAAATAAAAACAAAGTGTGTGTGTGGTGGTGGTGGTGGTGGTGCGGCAGTGGTGATGATGGTAGTAGTAGTGGTAGTGGCCGCCATGTTGGTGTCCCTAAACAGTAGAACTGGATTTAGCTTTTTCTTGTTAGGGACACCGACATGACTGCCATTACATGAACTTTGCATCTCTGGGGATGGAGATAAAACTATCTGATAGTAGTAGTATTAACGTTACCATCACTTACCAGATGAGGCATTGTCCATACACTAACTCCAGCACATTCTTTGGAATTTGAAACTCTGGCATGCCTAGCTTCTTGAACAGTTTGGTGTGTTTATAGAGTAACCTGTGAAAATGGAAATAATTTCATGTACTTACAAAGCAACAAATATAAACTATAATCAATGCCTGTATCAAAGCAACATAAACTGCTATATGTAAACAAACAACAGAAGAAAAATGGTCTCCTGAAGAAACCCTGTGTTCTGATAGATACGAATAATGTTTGTCTCAAAGTCAGAGTTCACAATTTCCCTTGCTTCTTATCTTGATTCGCTAAATATTTCGCAAAAGCAAAGTTTCTGAAATCCTTGATCAGGTTTGCGTTGATTTGGTGACAAATAACCGCAATTTCGCTACATATTCCTGCCTGCAACAGTTAAAGAAAAAAGAGAGTTTTAAAACTCAACTGATACCAGATTGATTGTGGCAGTCAGAACGAATAATCTTGTAGGCAGGCTGGTCTTGTGTCGAAAACGACTTTTTACTGAGCTGCAACTAACCTTAATTTGATTGCAAATACTAGAAATAGCGTGATGGGGGTGTTAGGTAATTAAGGACGCCTGCGTAATGTTTTGTTGAAGGTGCCAAGATAGTTTGAGTGAAAGTAGATATGGCTAGAGATCATCTTTTTAGACAGCAGACCTCAACTGAACTGAAAAGCACAACTCTGAGAGCACTAGCTTCAAGCCAGATCACAAAATATTGAATTAAAAGGCAAAATAAGCACTGCCATAACAAACGACGTGTTAGATTAAGATCTGAATGAATCAATTTTAGTGTACTTGACGTACTACGGCATATCCTTTTTCTGTTGTTTCCCTAGATATCTATCTATCAATGCGACAAAGGCAAGACGTAAGTTGTAACAAATGACAATTCTAGAGTTGTTTGCTCCTCAACATGGACAACGTTCTGATTAATCCCATATTTTCAGTTGGAAATTGTACTTACTTGCGCAATGTCTCCACTACAGCTGTATTAACTAGAATGACAACAAAGTCAATCCAGATCAACATGTACATCTGTGCTGCAATCTCGTTCTCCCAAGACTACTCAATCACATGTAACATGAGAAAAAAAACCAGTTAATACAGAAATGAACTCTAATAGCAAGGTCATATTACCAAAGTTATCAACTTAGTCAAAACAGGACATGTATCCATTATGACAACCAAACTTTCTGATTGATTTTTACTCGCTTACCAACAAATGTTATCTGTAGCAATGTGCACAATAACAACTAATCACTATTACAGGGGCCATGGTGGGAAGGGGATGGGGGTCTCCTAATGTTTTCAAAATGGTAAACAGTTACTGTCAAAATGTATCTCAGCCACCCCTCTTCAAGTCACTAGTCAGTTTCCCCACTTTCAAAGAAGCTGTGCAGTGCCTGTACTATCCTCGTGTGTGTATGGGAGAGGGGGGCATATATAACTCCACAATCAAGACAATAATCAAAATTAACCCTATTCAGACTGGGGGTAGGGGGGGCGTTTCACGCCTCCTCGTCTTTCATCGTTTATTACTCCTAAACGATTACGTCTACAGTATTCATACGTGGTAACTTTTCCTAAAATTTATGTGGGAACATTTTGGTGTGGTCAGTTTTTAGTTGTTGATTACGCTGTTGCCATGGCAACCGAATTCTGCAGCGCAGTTTCGTTCAATTTTTACCGAAAACAGTTTCTTTTGCACTTTTTCGGCGTATTTTATTTCAATATTGTATAAATCACTTACTAAAGTTAATTAATGAACTTGTTTAGACATTTTTGATTAAAAAAATAACTTTTTGCAACAATTTGAACATATCGAAAAATCCAAGATGGCGGCCATGGAAATCCAAGATGG
>JANSTR010154729.1:0-10536 GCA_025434805.1 Antipathozoanthus remengesaui
TTATACAGAAAGTATGGAGCTCAGTTGGGAGAATTTACAAACACGTCATTTGTCGTGCTTGGGGCTTAAAGGGTTAACACACCATATTGTGTCACCTATACACACCACGGTGTGCTTCTACAACACATGAAAAGATGTGTAACTGACACACACCTTTAGCTTGTAGTTAATTTCACAGCTCTGGGAACACACCAAGGTGCGTAATGGGAGCACACCAGGATATTTCAAATTTAACACGCCTTCTGACGAGGTGTGTTGATCAGCGCACCATTCTGTGTCACCTTACACATCATGATGTGCTTCCGCACCACATGAAAAGACGTGCAATTTGACACACCTTGGGTTGTACTCAATTTCAGACACCTTTTAGTGTGCTCCAAGAAGCTGTGCTTGGCGACACACCATGGCGTGCTCGGCAACACACTTTCATGTGCTCTATAAGCATACGAAAAGATGTATAGCAAGAGGAATCACCGAACTGTGTTCGAAGGTGTGTTGTGAAACACACTTTCTTGCCATAATCCAATCCAGATTCTAAACCTGTAGGAGGGAGGATTGGACTGACCTCAGTACTAATACAGCAAAATAGTCGGAATACGCGAATGCGAGCGCCGGTTAGAAATATCGCCTGCGCGCAACGTGGATTGATTAAGCTTCTTGAAACAAAGGAAACAAAATGTAATAAAATACAACTTATAAGGGCAACTGCATGAGCTGGGTGCTTTTTATATGAATACGTTTCGTCGCTTGTCCCGAAAGACCAATTGTCAAAACTCCGGGCGGACACTCGCTGCATTAGACTCGCCACCGATTCAACTTTTCCTTCAACCAACTGACCACACCCTACCAGACACAGCACCTAGAAAGAGCTTATTGGTTTTCTGTTAGTGGCTACTTCGGTCGAGTCCTGACCCGTGAAAATGGTATATGTTCTTCAAACATTAATACTGCGGCCGTCTTTGCATTCCTTGATTTGTCATTAAAGAAGAACTCTCAAAACGGTTTTGAGAATCAAAATATAACTATCAAAAATATACTGAGAAATAATTTAAAAATCACATTCTGATAATCCTACAACGTCTGTCTGGCAGGAAACTCAATATTTGCATACAAGGTAGAATTTACTTGGAGCTAAATGCCTTAGTCGTTTCAAGTGCGGAACGCAAAGTGTGAGAAAAACAAACATTTTGGCACGGATTCTAAATCTTTCGCAAACTTGTCAAAACATTTGTCCGCAGTTATCTGAGCTTGTTAGTGGTTACGCACGCATGCATATCTCTTGATTTAAACATTACCCCCAAAACATTGCGTTACCAACAGTCAGGAACTCTTTGGAACTTGGGGGTGTAATAAAACTATTGTCATGTTCTGACACGTTCTTCTTGGCAATGTCTAAGTATTTTGAGAGCGCCAAGGGCGGCCGTTCTCGATGGCAAATAAAAGCCATTGTGTCGGCTGTGAGAAGTTTTGACTGGAAGCTCTTGGAGACTTGACCTTTTCTAAATTGATATGATCGGAGTGTTTGAGAGAAAATAAGCTATAGAATGAGCGTTGATGTCGCCTTACCACCTGAGAAACACAAATCCATGACGTCTGGTTTAATGTAATACCTCAGAAATAAGTCATCTGAGCTTGTTAAACTAACATGCAGTATAATATCAAAGTCAGTTCGTGGCTGTCATATCCTATTACCTGTTCAATATAATTGAACAAATGTATTAACTTGGTGCGCACAAGAAGTTCTATTCTCATCGTTTGCTTTGGACCGCAATGAATACTGGCTTTAAGACAAGGTCATGTGACATTCCATGAATCAAACTTGGTCAGGAAAAAACACTTAACATTTCAAAAACAACCCCGTGGTCCTGGTCAATTACGGTTTTAAAACATCGTCACCCATTAATTTTGCACAAGAGCAATCGAAATTACCTTTAGCTTTCTATAAATGGCGCCGGAGAAAACTAATTTTGCATCTCAACTGCTGTCCTAAAGTCTTCAGTAACATTCCGTCTCGTTTTGCTACAATATTCCACTGATTTAATATAAAATCAAGTAATAAAACATTTAAATGCCGCTAGACACAGTTAATTAACCTACAGAACTTTGTTTTGCAATGAGACTTATTAATCTAGCTATTAATGGAAACTTGTCATCTACTTGGCTGCTGAACAACAACAACAAGAGATATGTTCCGGCAGTATCGAACCTGAGATCACGAGCAGGATTTGTTCAATAAAGTTTTGGAAACACTTTATTTACTGAATTCAGTTGAAACTCCAAGTTACAACAGTTCTTACATTTTCAAAAAAGTTTCAACCCGTGAAAAACCTACAAAAGAGAAGACGACCATAAAGTTACATGAGTTGAACTGAGGTTGACAACACGACTCACAGTTCATGCAGTACTAGTTGTAGTTGTAGCCAATGCATTATAATGTAAAACGATAAAATAACTTTGCTGCTAGATTAGCACTAGTGTCGATAATGAGTGTGTACACTCTTAACCAGTGAGCAGAACTCGGCCAAGATCAAAGAGGTTCCAATTTTAGGTAATGTTTGCAAACAAAGCAAACCTGGGGAGCTATTACAGCTTGCGGTAAACCATCGTTTCCAAAACGATACCTCGTTAACTTTTAGATAAACATGCAAAAGTCTATAGTTTTGAATGATTCTATTTTAATTCCATATATTTTAATCTAGCCTTATTGTGATTGATCGCAAACTCTCGTAAGAATCCTTTTGGAGATGAGTACATGGATGAAAAAATTCCAATGACGCATACGGTCTATCTGTTGTCACATGAAAAATTTGATCAATAATACCAATGTAATAACTTTAATTAAAATCGCAAAACTTGAAAATAATGGATTGAATAGATATGCTTTTGTTCAATAGCTGCACTGTCCGCGGCCGATCCGCTGTATAAATGCTAAACTATTATGCATGGGACTAATTCACTAATAACAACTACAGTCGGAAGGATTATTGATTCAGTGTTAAACTCACTGGATTCATATAACAATCGTTCTACTAGCTGTCTAGAGTTTATCTCTAGAGTACAGCACACTCTAATGTTCTTTCCAGAAAGCCAATTCCACATACTAAGCATGTTTTCCTTAATAAGTTTTCCTTGAAAAGTTTATTTGCTCGTGTATAAGGAGAAGACTGGCCAATTTTTTAACCAAGTGACAAGTGACCAAATTGCTCCATATATACAAGATTAATTTAGCAATACTTGGGATCGAAAAGTTGATCGTGTAGAACCGGTTTATAAAATACAAGTTAAATGAAGTTGTCATTAACTGTTCCAACGCTACGGGCAAACTATTATTAATCAAAACAATTTTCCGCGCCGTAAGGCGGTTGGAAGAAGGCTTATCTTTAGCGTGTATTTTAAGTCCTTCGTCGATGCATTAGATTTACCTATACCCGCCAACACAGTGTATAGTTTTTCAAAAACTATTTACTAAGAGTTATATTTATAGCAACTGTGTGCAATATTTAACGCAACTATGCTGTAAGCTAAAATGTATTAGGAACCGTCGTAAGGCTGATTATACAGAACGAATAGGAAGCGCCCTGTTCTGGAAAGTGAAGTTGATTTTCATCCTGATAAACGTTGATCATATATTTGGGTGTATCACCATATTTTTACACTTCAGTTCCAGTTGCAGTTTTACAGTATTGGCTGATCCTCAGTATTCTTCTCGACTACTATTTCTACAAGGCGATGCTTAAAAACTAAATCAGGTGTCGGCAGCAAAAAAAGCCTCGCTGCAGAAGGTTTTCCAAAACATTTTAAACATTTTATTAGGTTCAAGTCATACAATACAAGGTCAGCATTATAGAAACACGCAGGGTTGTGATCAACACTCCGTCTTGTACAAAACAAAGTCAAACGATCAATATTGAAACTTTAAAAAAATATTCAGGAAATAATGTCATTATCGCTTACATCAGTTCGTGTCAGATTTCCCACAGCTTTCATGCCTTGTTTTGCAGCATCACTTCTCTTTTGTTCGTTGCGGGAGACCGTTTAGCTTGTTTCGAGATTAACGCACTTCTGTTGGTGGGAGTGCTGTCCTATTCGTCCATTGTTTCTTATCTTTTGATCTAAATTTAGCAGTTGTGTCAAGTTTCAATCCTCAGCGTTTTCCCTTCTCTCCATTTTGCTTTTCTTCCTGTCTCGCTTCCTTTACGTAACAAGTTTGTTACGCCGTTGACCGCCTTAAGCGATGTGATATCATGGTAATTAAACACCAAATGTTAATATTCTAAAATATTAAATCTTTAAAGTGGATTGTTCGGCTAAAGCTGGAGTTTCGATTGGGCCGCGGGAGTTTATAGAACTTTTTTGGAGTTACGAAAAGTTAGCAATGATTGTAGCAGCAGAGAGAATTGAAAATGAACAAGATAAAATCTGCAGTAATATTGTGTGTGTATATAACAAAAACCTTGAAGATTCGTCGCTTTCTTTTGACGGAGAAATATGCGACCATGTAAATAGTTTATCTCAGTTCATGTTACGTGAAAAGTGAAAAGGGAAACAACACAAAAAAACAAGGAAGCGGTACTTTTTTCCTCACTTAGATAGTAAGATCTAGATAAGAAAACTGTGCGAATTTGAAATGAAAACAAACACTAATTCAGTTAGTGGTGAAGATATCTCACATGACTAAAAAGGTACGGAAAGCTAACTGGTGTTTCTCGCTGGCATAACGCAAATTTATATAATCTCAGCTTTAATCTTTGGTTTCGTGTATAGTCTGGTTTCTCACAAGATGAACGTAAAGACTAGCCTTGATAGTATGCAATATGTAGCACAACAATTTCCAAGCCCTCGAGGGCAAATATTTGACTCTAAGTTTGAGTTGTTAAAACAATTTCATTAATAACAAGATGTGTTAAGTTCTATTTTCCCGACAACGTCATTTTAATAAGTTTGTTCAGGAATAAAAAATTAGTCGTATTTGCTTCCCGATGTTTGGGGGAGGGACACGCAAGAATCTGTTATATGCTGAAGACTGCTAAATTGTGCTGTAATAGTGTCCAGATTTAATTATGGCCATATATGGAGTTTGGAGTCACCCAATACTGAACTTGTCGTTGTTTTAGTCTAATTGAGGCTAAACTTAGCTCAGACATATCTGTTTTCTAACATTTTTGTAATAAAGTGTGTACTAAACTACTTCCTAGTGCGAAAGACTGTATAAATTAAATCACGCCTACTGGATAACTTCTCAATCAAACACAGAGTTATGTTTTGGGTTCAGAAAGATGTATGTCACGACTAAGAATAAAACTATGTAAATAAATTTGTCAAAAGTAAAACATTGCAAAACTAGATTTTAAGAAGAGCCAGTCGCAACTTTACCTTGGAGCAACGCTAGTACATTAAGACAAAGGATTTCATTATGTTGCACTTCTAAACTAGTAAAAAACTTGTCATGCATTTGTGAAAGTTTTTTCAGACAGGTCTTGCTTCTCTTACCGACAGTTGATGATCCGCAGCAACATTTTTCTATAGTTTTTTTAAACCAGCAAACAACAAACAAGTTGCTGTGAAATTCGTCTGGTTCGGTTTAGAGTTTTGGTGTCAGTTTGACCGCACAAACTCATCACACATGACATCAAGCAAACGCATAACTCATATATGTTGGCCATTTGATTGTACGGCATGCTCTTTGACGGTTGCTTTAGTCAGTTTGCCAAATAACACGACAAAAGAGAGGAAGAAAAGCAAAGGCATGTTTACAATTTAGTTCTCTGTCACAGCAACGCAAAAATAGTAGAAATTCCGATGAAAAATCAAGAATGTACAAAAAGAAAGCAACTGAACGCCAAACAGTCTAAACACGGATGGACTCCTGCACTGTAATTAATTGACAGCAGGAGCTCAGATTGTGTGCGCATTCCATGTATTTCATGGGAAAGCGGTGCTATTTTCAGCAAAGCATGGTGCACTGCACGAGCTCCCAAACCGTTTATTTAGATTCAGTTGCCATCGCATCTTGAAATTATATACAAAGTTAATGACTTCTAAAGTAATTACTGCATTCATGTGGGTAAATATGTCAGCGGCATTTATGACGAGACTAGCTCGTTTGAAGTCAAGTGGAACACTTTGAATTTGCTAATTATCTGGGGGTGCAAACACAGGTCAACAAATCGCTGAGCAATATGATTCGCATTGTTAATGCTAGCTCGATCTCGATTTCCTAATCAAAATATCGGGAATTGAACCGAAATATCCAAAATGACTCAGTTTGGAAACACAGCTTGTTGTCGACAAAACCCACGCGTATCTGATTGAAAAATCTCGGTATCTAAGATAATTCATTGGAATAGTCCTGAATAGTTTGTGTTGTTGCGCAAGGCAGGGAAGCTTCCGGAATGGCGCGCGTTGTGAAAGTTTGCAGCTCTTTTGCGATTCTGATCGCTGCACCATTTTTAGCCTTTTCGTTCCAATCATATTTGAGACAATACCGGCATAATAGGAATAATTTCTACACTACAATAGATATATGAGTCACGGGTGACACACAAACAGGAACTGCCCTGGTGACGCAACAGGAGTAGTGAATAAATAACGAGTCGCTGCATACCAACAGATCAGAACAGATGCATAGGTTGAGCTGCAAGGAGCAATCAACTCGCGAACAAGTTTATATACAGTTGAAAAATCGACACAAATCGCCATGAAATTGTCAATGAGTTTATCTCTTGCATTAATGGTCTTGATTGTCATGGCCTATACAGTAGATAAGAGTGACGGCTTTGCAGTCACCTTGGGGGGAAGTGTTAATAGGAATCATCGAAGGCACTCTCCGCGAACAAGTCGAGTCAACAACTTTAAGCTGAAAAAACTGGAAAAAATGCTGCAGAGAAGGGCTACCCTGAAGAGCAGACTGCATAGCTTGAACAAATTTCTAAAGAAGTACGAAAGCAAGGTAAGAAATTCGTATTAAGATTTTTTGCTTATAAGTTATAGTAAGAAATACTTTAGGAAATCCTTATCAAACATAGAACTGGGACAGAATCAGTCACAAATAATTCCCTTCTTTGCATCATCTTTCTATCATAAAACCCTAGTGTTTTACATAAATTTGAAGCAACACCAAACGTTTACCGATATTCCACGATATCTATTGGATTCAACCTTCAAGCTGGTTGTTTATGTAGTTTTTCCCTCTCTTTCTGCAGCTATTTCAGAGGTCGCGTCATGGTGGCGACTCAAAAAGAAGAAGAATTGTTCCCTAAAGTCTATTAAACAAGCTACAAACACTGAGAAACTCTGTAGTATGACGGAGAGTTATGAGCAAACTGTGAATTGGATGGTGGGTGCGATGAAAGATCTCTGAGTCAAAGGCAAAGCTATTTATATAGAGGGACTATAACATAATATATTTTAAAATTGCATGTTAAAGAGAAATATTTATACTGTCAAGCAATGAAAATTCAATTGGGAAGGTTTTTAGGCTTAGCGATCAACGGAGACTTAAAGCTAGTTAACAGCAAGTGGCCAGAAACACATACCGCTCATCGTCAACCTCGTGACCATGGAAGAACTGAATAATATAAAAGTATTAGCGGCCTTTAGCTAGTTTGAGTGGAACAATCCTGTGAAATAACGAACTTGTGCTTCTACCATCGAACACTGCATCTGTTCAACACAGCTCGTCATCCAAGCACATAAGTCACAACAGAACCATATACCAATACCTTTCAAAAAGGGGGAATGAAAACAGAACCCGAACCTGATAAATATAAAGGTTGCAGCGAAATTAGAAAGGTCATTGTAAATAATACAAAAGATTTTGTACGATAATCGACCGCGATTGAGAAGCTGTCAACTCGTTTGACTTGGCGACTGATAAGTCAAAGCGGCTTTGATAACAAAGCAAAAATAAAGATATTTTATAAACCTTATGAATGAGGTATATTGACAGTTTAATGTTTCTATAGTTTTAATTATAGTGACGAAAATAACAATCGCTTTGATGATCGGAACCTTTAGATTGATATTAATGGTCCTATATCTTTGTATAAACAGCAAGGCAATGGACCGATGCTGTCGGGTTTGTTTATGTTGAGCCGAATATGATATCTCAAAGTTACTAAGATGGCGCTAATTGCCAGTTTGAGCCAGATTTAAAATATATTTAAAATAACAACTGATTTTATGCCATGTTAAGATATAAAGGCGCTGCAACTGACAACAAACAGCAAAATTATGAATCAATCTCTTGCAGAAATGAAAAGCATTTACCTATATTTCTTCGCTGAAGGAAAGGTAGAATATCGTGACTCTCGAAGAGTGAGAACTTAGCCTGATATCGAAAACAAAAGGCTTCAAGGCACAAACAATAACCTTAGTAATTGACCCCAGATATTGATTAGCTGTTAATAATCACTTTATAAAATATTCACACGCAATAAGTCGGGCGATTGACACCATGTACCATGACAGGTGCGAGAGGAAATTACGATGGTAGCAGTAGTAACTCTATTGTATATTTTTCCATTGATTTTCATTGTTTTGAATTATTTATTTGAAGGACAGTCCAGTCATTTGATTAAAATTTCTACTGTATTTCTCCAACAATTTGATGTAATATGAATGATTCATTAATAGGTCAATCATTTCAAATGATTCTCTACGATTCCTTTTAGAAATGTCTCTTCCGTGCGTTTCAATTTCAGTCTTTTTACAGTCAAGAATATACACGTATTCCTTACACTAATTTTAAAAAACTAGGACGTTCTTAGTTTGTTGACGATAAGGAAGGATTATATATCCCGAGACCACATCGTAAACGGATTATAAAGCCGGCAGTACAGACCTTCAAATCATTGGAGAAGTGAATACTCTTTACAACAACCTATCCGACTCGAATAGAAACTCAATCGAATATAATTTAATTCTTGCAGCTTAGTGCATGTTTGTCAACTGCGACCATGGAACTGAGATAAATGCAGCAGTTTGAGTTTCCATCGGTTTCTGTCCCTTTTTGTTTTAAACTTCTTAGGAGTAATTAGAATTGTCTAAAGAACGTCGGAAAGCAGCACTCCAACAGGTTATCGAGAGATTCTTGACAATCTAAGAAATATTCTCTTCTCCTTCCTCGTTTGTCCATGATCAAAAGCATAAGATCTTCACTGAAGAAACACAAATGTGTTAAGAATTAAAATACAAACTATACGATATAGACTGATCCTAAAATCTGACATTTGCAAGCGCTGTTCAAGGTAAAAAAATCTATCTATTGATATCCACCACCTCTGCGTCTGTTGTTTGGCCTCTTAGGTTATGACAGATCAAGCAAGATAAACTGAAAACTATTCGCAATCGGACAATCCATTCTCTTATTTTGTATCTGGCTGCTCATTACTCCACAGCGGGAAGTCTTCAACTATAAAAGACAGTAATGAAAGATATGGACACGACGGCCCGGCTTTTTGGTTTTGTTGATCCGACTTCAATGTGCGTCTTATTCATTTGAGTGTTTTTGCTGTTTGAAGCTGTCGTTCGGTGCAGCTTGCTGATGTAGTTCAGCCTTGACTCTTGAATGTACTATTCTTCATTATGTTCATGCAGTTGCATTACAAAATTAAGATTTAAGGCAAAGATATAAGAAACTATAGATTTCAAATTTACTGCTAGACAAATACACGATTTCCAATCCATGCAGAGAAACAGCAGCCATTTTAGTTTCAAAATCCATCATTCAAACTTAAATGTTTGAGGAGCGAATAGGAGAAAGATACATATGAGAAAAACAAAACCAAATGAGAACTTCCAAACGAGAAACCATTCGCTAGCTCAGTAGAAATTGCTAACTGAATGCACGCAGTGAAAGAGCACAGTTGATTCGCTGAAATCTTACACTTCTTGGCATAATCCATTTCCGAAGATTGTGGTTTGTGAATATTAAACCCGGATAAAGAATAATTTAAGTATTAAAATACCACTTTAATAGTACGCTAAGAAAGATAACGTCTTAATTTTATGCCAGTTTGTGAAAATATTATAATGAATTTTTCTCCCCTGAATCCCAAGTTTCCTTTCCATTAACCTAGATGCTTTAAACTGGATTTTATACTAAACAGAATATTGTTGTTCTGTCAATCAATGTCACCCTATGATTAGGTGCGGAAGCATACCCTTGACAGTTTGAAGTGATCCAATCAAAGATTGTTCCGCTTTGATGTCTATAGTAATTATCGTCTCCTTCCACTTGTCATCAGCAGCTAAGCACTTCGGAAAACCTTGATAATGGAGGCTAGGAGTTTGAGAGGTAAACAATATTTGCCTTCTAAACTCTCCGCGGCACGTGAGAGCTGTCAACAATCTAGTGTTCAGGTTTCTCTCGTTTATTATATATCAGAGGAACGCAGATAAAACATGTATCAATTGCTTCCTGAAGAGAGAATTGTAGCTCAAGAATTGTAGCGAGCAAACAATTTCAGGCAAAAGTCTTTAACACCCCAGTCAGGAAATCCACCCTAGCAGCCCCAAGAAATGCTGCGTTGTTAG
>JANSTR010154740.1:0-10535 GCA_025434805.1 Antipathozoanthus remengesaui
AAATATAGGTTGAAAAGGGTACCAGTTATTCAATTCGCGAAAATTAATTACCTTGAAAAACGAGAATTCATCAAAATCACGAAATTTAAGACTCACGAAATATTTCTAATCTAAATTCGCAAATTAAAGTCGCGCAAAAATAAGTGATAATAAGGTAAGCAATATAATTATTATGTGTGGATGATGTAATGTTTTATACATGCTGTATGCTTATACATGCTTAATACAATAATGAAGCTGAAGGAGTTACACACTGTTTCTATGGGGTGGTCCAAGAGTTTTTGGCGACAGACAGCATGGTCTGAAAATGTGGCTACAGAGCATATAGTGCCAACAAGCGACAGAATTTATCAGTAAAACGTGGCAATTTGAGACAGCGACAAACTGCATTCAGATCTGAGAAAGACATTGTGTACTTTCATGTTGCAAAAGCGACTGTTGACTAATAAGTGGCTATAATTACTATATGCTCTATACTGAGGTGGCTCGTTCATAATAGGCGAGAAATTGACAGCGAAATTTCAGTTTTTCTCAAAAGCGACAGTGACATTTAATATGATGAAACAAGTGACAGAGCAGCTACAAAACGAGTGACAGGCGACACAGGATACCCCCTTGGTGGCCCCCCCTGGGGTGGCCCCCTTTTATGACTCACCTTTCTGTGAATGTGATCCACTGTCAGATGGCCCAGTTACGCCCATCAACACATTCAGTGCAAGACCAGCGACATTACAATCAGCTTCTTTCTTCCTACTAAAGAAACGCTCACTTTCAAATCTCTGGTCGCCAACCACCACCACTGCCTTATATGGGTAGTTCACTTTATCATTTAATTCATGATGATATTTCGGTAAACCAAGCCGCCTTTTTTGTGCATATTCTTGCAACGCTTGCTTTGGATGTTTCTTCTGAGTAGCCATTGTCTGGAAACAGCCACAAATTGCCGACGCGAAACTGACAATTACACCATTAGATGACAAAGCGAAAACGAAACAAACTTCAATGAAAGTTGAAAGTAGTATTTATCTTAATTCGTTATAAAGCGTTGTAAAAGAGTTTCCAAAAGTTTAACTGAAAAAAGAGAACTTAATTCTTTGGCAAACCTCATCCCCCTGGTTTTAGTCTCAGCATTTAGTCTTCAAAATTCAGCTACAGTCACGATCAATGGCAATGACAAATGTCAGTCAACCTCTGTGATTCCTTTGGCTTCGATTCAGAAAGATTCGCATCAACTCAGCTGACTTTCCTTTTCTGAGTTGACAGCGTTATTTCTCACATTTATAGCAGAGGAGAACCAGTTCTACCGACAGAGAGGGCAGGTCAGCTTAGTATTTCAAGCTAGAAATCGAGAAACAAGCGAAACTTTCCAAACAACTCTTCGAACCGCCATTTTATGTTTTCCCGCAATGAAGTCCTGGGTACTAATTTATTTATTTACACCCCAGAGCCCACGTTTCACCGCGTCAGCGGGTTTAAACGAAAGAAAGGACCGAAAGAAATTTTGTAAGAGAAAAGAAGAGAAGTTAAGGCCGCTACACACTAGCCGATTTTCTGTCGTGAGACTCGGCAACCTTTGTCATCCGTATCCGCCATATTAAATTATATGTGCAGCGTGATCATGTCAGAAATACTGCTTCGCTATTGATTGAACCGTGTTTTGCTTACGACGAATTGTCGTGCTGCGCCACACACTAGCCGATAATTTATCGGCCGGCGTTTTCAGATTTTTTGTCGGCGACGAAAAATATTGTTTGAACCCGTCGTAATTTGCCACACACACACGATTTTTCGTCGGCCGACAAAAAATCGGGGGTCTTACGACAAAAAATTGTCTAGTGTGTGGCGGCCTTAAGGAAATATCTTTACTGTACCTCAGAATAGAACTCTTGAAAGATGACTTTCACAGTCGCGTACTGTATCTGCCATGGCTTCGTGCAAGCCGATACGTCACAGCCTGTCATAGAAATAGCTCGCACTAATTTCCTACAAAGAACAACAAGTGAGATGTATTAAGGGGGCAGCCTACGTTCACTAAACTATTATTGTGCGACATAGTTATAAGAGATAGACGGAATCTCTGGAACAATCTATATACCGTTGTTTCCTATAGAACTGAAAAGTGCCAAACACTTGGTACAAACTCCAAGTGTCACCATTATAATTTCCAAAAACCATGACATGATTTCACCACTGTCTGAAATTGCGATGGAAAGGCTGCAGAGAAAAAAATAGCATCTAAACAACACTACTTGAAATTTAGAATGAAGTTGATCTCGCAGAAAAGGTACAAAAGGTAGTGCAAGCAAAGCTCAAGGACATTTCCAGGACAATTTAACAAATATCCAGGACATAACTTCTTTGCATATATGGGGTGGGCGTCGGGGTGGCGTAGTGGTAATAACACTCGCTTCTCACCAGTGCGACCCGGGTTCGATTCCCGGCCTGGGAAGTAAGTGACCTGGGTTTGCGGTCCCTCTGCAACGTCGCGGGTTTTCTCCGGGTACTCCGATTTCCTCCCTCAACAAAACCGTAAATTACGCCAACATCTGAGCAGTTTGAGGGCCACAAGGGAGAATACTTTCATTACTGAAGTAATTAGTGTCACCCTATATAAATAAAGTTTTTATTTATAAAGTTTATTTATAAACTAGTGACATTGTAAAGCTGAATCGAATCCATTTCAAAGAGAAAGCGCACGGATTTGTTAGATTAACGGAAGGGGGCGGGTGAATTGAGTATTTCGTTATGTTTTACCAGACCCAATTCCCAGTGCCCAGGGTTCGCTCTAGCGCTCTCGATCTCCATGTACTAGTACTCCAAATTGTTTTGGAGTGCAACTTTTTCCAACAACTTCTACTCAGTTCTGCATGCACAGACATAGTACACAATTCCCAACTTGAGTTCTCGAGTTCTTGAGTTTCTCAGTTGAAATTTACGGTCAACCATTTTCTAAACGGACTACAATTGACCGTAACTCCTAGCGCGCGAAAAACGTGAAACGTACATAAAGGATCTCAAAACTTCAAACCTAGCATACACAATATTGTTAGTGCATGGACGGGTTTCCCAAACAATGGTCTTCCACGTTCAGCTATTCACTGAGTTAGGTTCGCAAGGAATTGTGGTTAAATGTACAGCCGCCATCTTTTTCCGGTATGGTGGATTATGTTTGTAGCGGCGAATTCGAATCTCACCTGTGATCTTGGTTGTCCCACGAAAACTCGTTGTTTTCAATATAACCCTTTAGCCTGGCCTTATTTCCAAAGAAGAGAGCGAGGTCGGTTGCCAGAATGCAATCCTTCATATAACCAAGCACACTCTTGTACTCGGCTGAACTCAAGTGCGAGAAAATGTTATGGCCTTCATGCTGCAAGAAAAGTACAAAATTTACCATTAGTTAACGTCAAGTTCGCATTTGCCAAACGCTCCACTGTTACTCTGTTCATTTCTGATAAACAAAGAAAATTTCGGCAAGTTCGACCTTGCTCAACTCTCCACTGTTTAGCAGGTATGTTACCTTGTTGAATATTTCTGATAAGCAACAAAAAGTTCGAAAAGTTCGCACTTGTTAAACTCTCTAATGTTTAACAGGCATGTTACTTTGTTTATTTCTTACAAAGAACAAAATTTTCGGCAAGTTCGACCTTGCTCAACTCTCCACTGTTTAGCAGGTATGCTACTTTGTTAAATATTTCTGATAAACAACAAAAAGTTTGAAAAGTTCGCACTTGCTAAACTCTCTAATGTTCAACAGGCATGTTACTTTGTTTATTTCTTATAAACAACAAAAATGTCGGCAAGTTCGACCTTGCTCAACTCTCCACTGTTTAGCAGGTATGTTACCTTGTTGAATATTTCTGATAAAAAACAAAAAGTTTGAAAAGACAGTCCAATCCTATAAGCTCAGGCGTACCTGTAGAATTGTTATTGTTTGGTTAAAATGGTGATGTTCCATGGTTGAGGTTGTGTATACTGTGGCCAAGGGGGTCCCTTCGGCTTTCATCCAAGAGTTGGTCCGTCCTCGATGGTCCAGGTCATGGCACAGACAAGCAAAAAATAACGCCATCGCCTGCAAATCAAGTAAGTTCGGGATGTGAAGCAGCAGCAAGTGGTTTTTAGAGTACTATACAACATTAATAATATTATTATTACAGGGCTAAACACGAACCGATTCTCTAAAGGGAAGCCGTACATGTGTTAGTACCCGTGGTAGGTTAGTTTCTAAAACAGTAGGTTTCCCATACATCGCCGAGTTCGTGAAATGATTGATCACCTAAAAGTCGATATGTCAGTGTGTATTTCACCGTGAGAATAAAAAGTTTCAGCTGACGTTTCACCAGTGCTAGCCCTTCATCAGAGTAAAAGTTGATATGTTGTGTATTTCTCCGGGAGGGTGAAAAGTTTCAGTTGACCTTTCCACTAGCTCTTCATCAGAGTAAAAGTTGATATGTTGTGTATTTCTCTGTGAGGGTGAAATGTTTTAGCTGACATTACAAACGCTAGACCTTCGTCAGAATAAAAGTCGATATGCATGTTGTGTATTTCGCCGTGAGAATAAAAAGTTCCGATATTTTACACCGTGAAAATACACTGTATAAGAAATAGGTAAATGTGCGGAGACAAGGAACTCGGGAAAAAACCGAGCTCCAGATGGGAATCGAACCCATGACCTTCCGTATGCTAGTCGGATGCTCTACCACTGAGCCACAGGAACTCACATGGCGAGCAAGGTCAACATATCAAGGTCGGCAACAAAATATGTTGAAAAACATGAGCAAAGATATTTAACATACTGTTAACAAAACGCAAATAATGTTCATCGAAATAACTTGGTTAGTAAACATGATCGGTGACACCTTCAGTTCTAGCCTGTGAACAGGCTCTCGTGTTCTCTCTTCTCTTCCCTTTCCTCCTCCCCAGTCCCCTCCTTTCCAAATCTTTTCTTCTCTGGTTTCTCGAAATGAGAGTCTGTTTACAGGCTACTTTACCAATAGTTCGTGAGGAGACTGGGGAGCCTAAAAGCCCATATAGTTTTCAAAATGGTAGTCGAGAAAAGTCAGGTTTGTCACTTATTTTATGTTTAAAACCATGACTTGTTTACATTGTTATTACTTTTCTACTGTAGCCTGAATGTGCAAATGTTCCTAAATATCGACAGGAAATAGCTGCAATAATTATTATACTAGTGTTATATGTTCACTGCTGATCAACTACATGTAGTGCCTTGGGAAAGGTGCATTTAAATTAATTGACAAACTAATGATTCTTACATCCCAACATTGAACAGAACTCACAAATGACATATTAAAAGTAATTCGAGCAATTTGCTAGTAATACGACGAAGTGGTAAAACAACACTGGTGATTGCTTTGAATCAAAACAAAATTGTTGTAAAACTATTCAATAAAGCATGTATAAATTTCAGACATTAGTACAATTTCCTCTCTTATTAAGGAAAATTAGATGTATACTGGTAACTCATTTGGATGTAAATACATGGATGGGAAGATTTACTGTACATAACAAAAAAGGTATCCAGTCTTTACAGATAGACATACTAAATCTAAAGACCAAATTACTTGATTATTTACTGTATATCAGTTGTGGTACATCAATAAAACAGTCAAAGTACAGTACGACTGCTTCTATGACAACAGAAAAGGGAAGTTCAATCGCAAATCTTGAAAAACAAATGAAATGGCAGATGTCTTGGAAGTTCCAAAGTAATACCATATAATTATACGATTAACATGTACTATTTTATAATTCAGTTCAAAAATTATTTGCACTTACATTGGATTTTTATAGTTACAACAAGTGTCATGTGTGAGCCCAGACACTTTAGTTTAGTTTATTACTTAACTAAAGTGTCTGGTTTAGTTTATTAGTTTATTACTTTTACCACTCCAAGGTGGACGGAGAATCTTAACAGGTCTCACGACCCAATTGACAAAGTCTCTGAGGGCCTACGGTTTAACGTCCTTATCCGAGAAGACGCGAAGGTCTAACCATTTAACCAGGCGGCGGTATATGCATTCCTTTTCGGCAGTTCTTGCTACCTGATAGACAGACAAAGCTATAGCAGAAAGAGGAATTGCATTTAAGACTATCAACGAAGAAATCAGCACTTTTATTTTCTAGAAAAAATAAATAGATGGATAGATACTTTATTAGTGTAAAACTTTACAGCTGTGAAGGCTGAAAACAGTCAATAAATACACTAAAATTCACTAATGGTAGACTATCAAAACACGTGTGGCTTAAATACTTACAAAAGGTAAAGACACTGTTTAAAGACGTATTGCTAAAAATATTTACAGGAGATAACAGTGAAAGTGTTCTTAAAGCGATTAGTTTTGGCCCTTGGTATACGACAAAGTTTTCTTCCACTTCGTAACTGATAATTAGGCGCAGCTGCATTTAAAGGTGGGACCAGGCTATGCAGTTTGTGATTTTGATCCTCAACGATTTAAGCGAACAGCTTGCTTGTTATGTGCTCTCTACTGTCTGAGACTGACAGGCTGGGTAAGCCACTCGCTTTTAGTGCTTCTTCGTAAGTCTTCTAGGGATATGTAATCCTAAAGGCTCGTCTTTGCAGTCGTTCGAGATCGTCCGATAGGTATTTCAACAGTCTCTTGTAGAAGAGTGGGTAGGCATATTCGAAAATAGAGCAAATACAGGTGGAATAAACAGTCATCCTTTCCCTTGTTTCAATAGCTTTTGCATTTCCGTAAGTATTAAAACCGAGGTGTAGCTTTTTCGTTATGTTGGACACGTGGTGGTAGCATTTGAAGTCACAAGATATGCTCAAACCGAGCAGCTTTACAGTGGACGTTATTTCCAGTGCATGCAATGGCTTTAAAGAATTTATTGTAAACGCTACGAAAACAACAATCCTGAAATTTAATTCGCTGTGACAAAGTGATAGTTAGAAAATACCATTTTGTTTCACCGTCCCGCCAGACAATGTCGACAATTTCGCTATATTAATAGCTAACAATTTGCAGTTTTCTTGTCTTTTCACTAATAGTAAATATGTAAGGCGATTACAACCAAAATTGTAGCTGAAACATAGATGTTTTGTTTTTGAACTGTTTGGTTCTGAATATACTTGTTTAGGGGGGAGAGGCTTTACTATACACCATGTCTTCAGTTTTCAGAAAAAACTTCATACTATTGGACGTATTGATAGATGGGAGGTACTAGCACGATTGATTTTAAAGCAGGGTGCACCCTGACCTTACCATATTCAGACTATATGTACTAACACTGACTGGAAAATGCAACACGAAGACTCACAATGAACAACTGGAAAGGTTGAAAAATAAAGAAAGGTCTCGCGGGGTTATCTTTGGAACTTTCTTACTTGTTTTTCCCTTTTTTAGATTAGTTATTCGAATCTATTTAAATCGCGGGGTTTTTTAATTAGTTTTGCAAATATATCTTTTACTTTGTAATTATTACTAATTATTATTGTTATTGATTATAATAATAATAATAATAATTATTATTATTATTAGAATTGCTGGATATCAATTAGTTACAACCATTTAAAAAATAACCCTAGCGAATCTTGCACGCTGATTGGTCGAGAGCCTGCGGAAAGCGTGCCTGTAAGAGGTTAGACAGACGTGGCGTGATCACGTGATTCGCCATGTAAGGACAATTTAGATTTTGACAATAAATTACCCGCCTCGTTTATCATGATATAAGTGTGGAAGTTATTAAGTTTTTAAAGCAATAAAATGAATTTCCCATATCTGTGTGGTCTCTAACAAGCAACGGGGAATCGTAAGCTGGGAATGACTGATTTGTTATCAATTCTCCCAACATCCCCCTCGTGTTTATAAAAAGCCAGACAGACACGGGAATTCGTTTTATTGGTATGTATCCGATCGGAATAGATACAACTGTAGTATCGCTAGAAGTGTTATTAAAATATATAAAAAAGAAAACTGAAACCGCTCCCTGAAAACCAAACTCTTTCTTCCGATGTTTAGGACGTTGTGGCTCACCTGTATTGCTATGTCAATTATGGGATTTTCCGGCGGCCTTGGCTTCGTTCCTTGTATGCCGTTTATGCTTCAGTCAGTAAGGTTAGTTGATGTAAAATAAGACTAACAACTTGCTCGAATTTTATTGGTCTATTACATTGACTACTTTTCCCAAATTTGTCTGAGGCCTCGTCCACACTTGGGCTCAGTTTCCAGCCGTCGGGGATTTGTGCACCCGCGATACTTTCCTCCGGGTCTCGGGGAGAGTATCGCGGGCGCATGAAATCCCGACGGCTGGAACCGAGTCTAGTTCACACTGCGTGATAAATTTCAACACGCAACTTTATTGTTACGGTTTGGCCTTCCGTCCATACTATAACGTTTGTATCTTCAAATAAAACACTTTTAAACGCTTATCATTTTCTCCCAACAGAAAAGGTGGTCTTACGGACAATCTGACAACTAATGCAGCGGTTTCGGGTATTTTTGGCTGTGCTATGAATATAGGGTGGGTATGATGCCATATGGCAACGTGGGCGCATTCTACTTTTCCGATGTGATAGTTCTTCTAGTTTTACTTTAAAATCCCATTTTTAAAATTTTTGGTGATTGTACACGACTGGACGGACTGTAAGTTATTTTTTATTTGGTGGGTTATAACAATGTATCCAAGTATTTTTAAGACAAAATTTGCATGCTCAAAAGTATAAGCCATTGTTATATACTAATATTTTTTCAGTATCTTCTGTTTGGATATCAATGGCAGAATAGTATCATAACAAATGTCTTATTCTACTAGTTTCATTCATTTCCAAAAATCGCAACTTTTTAGCTATTCTTATCTTCCCCTAATGCTGCCACAGTACAGCGGCCATACAGCACAACTGAGCTAGCGATTTTAGAGAACTATAGTATCAATTAGGAGTTATTCGGCGATGTAGCATTTCTATACACATAAGCCCAATATGGAAAGATATTTGACATATTTAAGTAAAGACTGTCAATATTGGACAAGACCGTAGGTCGAGTCTAATGTTACAAGGTGAGACCTAAATATCGTTCCATATTCGGCTTGGACGAATCCAATAATATTTTGTTATACC
This sequence comes from Antipathozoanthus remengesaui, assembly GCA_025434805.1. Classification (NCBI taxonomy): domain Eukaryota; kingdom Metazoa; phylum Cnidaria; class Anthozoa; order Zoantharia; family Parazoanthidae; genus Antipathozoanthus; species Antipathozoanthus remengesaui. Next base: position 9,098 of record JANSTR010154740.1, read on the forward strand.
AAACAATTAATTCACCGATTAATGCAAAACCATTTCATCTGAAAAACGGTTACTCGGTTCTGTTGCTGTCCAATATCGTCAAATAATGGATCAGCACGTGACCGCAATGCAGTGATATGATTGGTAGTGTAGCACTTGAGAACAAATAGAAACACTCAACTTCTCCATGCATTCTTCTTCGTCTCGTGCTCTGCAACTTCTGGCGTGTTCAGAGCTCAGTAAGCAACTGCTATGGGTCCATCGAGCTGCGTCATTTTGCATACTAGACGCTGTGTTGATTTTATACATTCGAATACTGTTTTCTAGGTTTCCCCTATTTTCGCCTGAGCGCACTTGCCTTTGGTCCGAACCGTTAGTTTCAAATCACAGCTTTTTCAGCAAGTTATGCGATGTGATATAAAAGAGCACAATATACTGGAATTCGATTCCATGTGCTGTGATGTATCTTCAGGCAGCAGAGTAAACTGTACCTCTTGATTTGCAGACTGTTTGTTGCTCCATCATTGAGTGGCTTATTATACGATCACACAGATTTTTATTGGACTACAACGGTAAGCTGTCTTTTATGATATACACTGCAGATTTAATGGTATTGTACTGAAATGCGGTATCTCCGCACATACCTCTTAGCCTCCTTTGATCGGACCGAGTTTTTTTCCCATTCTCGCCTAAGCGCGAAACTCACGGATTGAAAAGTAAAAAAAATGAGGATATATAAGTCATAAGTTACCCTAAGGACCGAGCAAACGAAGCTAATAAGATATTTATCACATCGCTTTGGCAAACTTTGTAAATGACGGTCGCTCGAAAACTAAATGTCCGTACGGCAACTTACGGATTTGAAATTTGCCAATCACAGGGTGCGAAATTAACCAGTCACATAACAAAAATACTGTATTAATTTATCTTTGTAACTTTCGTAGGGATCTTCCAGTCCTGGGTCGAGGGTTGGAAGGCCTAGGGAATTCCCTAGACTTGCTACAAGTCGACTCGCGTATTCTATAACTGTGTGTGCTGATTCAAAATGAAACTCAATCTAGCGCAAAGCACTCGGCCAGCGAACTTAAAGCGCCCGAGGGAAGCGTGCCGTACGGTATATCTTCAAGCTCGCTGGCTCAGCGCTTCGCGCTCGATTTTGGATTTTTTTATCACAATATGAAAACAATATGCGAGTCGACTTGTAGCAAGTGTCTAGTCGGTTTCCTCCAGGATCGTGCAACGTGAATTACTAGGGAAACCAAAATTTAAAACCCAAAATAAATACCATGTGTTAAAGCGATACTCAGAACTAGTCAGTATCAAAACGCAGTGAAATATGTTCAGTTCAAAAAGTCAAATAAATGGTAGCCGGGCGGAGTTGCGCAAACGAACTTGGCCAGGGGGGCCATTCTTCAGAAAGGTACCATATGGGCGTTTTTTTAAAAATCAATTTAATGCA
>JANSTR010154751.1:0-10534 GCA_025434805.1 Antipathozoanthus remengesaui
TTTATTTAACCACACTAATCATTCAGTTTTACACCGGTTTCCATAGATGCTGTGGACAAATGCCAGTTTTAATCTGTTTTTCTTTAAATAATGCTGCCCAGGCACCAGTTGCTGCCGTGACTATACTGATTAGAAACTGCAGTCCGAGTTGTGCCTATCAAAGTCAAAAACACGTCCTGTTTCAGTTGAAGATCGCAAGCTTCAGTTACGCCAGCTCCGTAATCGGGGGACATCTCTGTAGTACAAACAACTCTACATTGAATTAATATCGACATATCCTCATGTAATACGGACACCTGTTATATTACTGACACCTTTATACTGAGCCCACGTATCCAGTGCAACGTATCATAAAATCAACCAAAGGTTGACGAAAACAATTTTCGCGCTGTAAGGTTAGGAGAAATCTGACGTTTCCAACGTTTATGGACCTTCGTCGGCACATCTGAAAAAATATCCAGTGCAATACACAGGCACATTTATGTAGAAATATCGTCCACCTCTGTAATATATATCGGACACCTTATGAATACCAACATATCTGGGACACTTCTGTAAGAGTCATCAGACACCTCTGTAATATACGGACACACATCTACACACTGCAGAATTTCCTGTCACCAACTGGACGGCTAAATCCGCAAGACGATAAGTGAGATAGGCGATTGAATCCAAAAATTCTTATTTTAAATTCTGATAAAAAGGAACGTCACCCGTGGAAATCAAATTTCATAAAACTATAACAAAATTTACTTCCAAATGGACCACACCAGTGCAAAAGTGAGAGTACGCCTTTCGCCTTTAAAGTTTTAAAACACTTCACTGAGTTTGAATTCTAACGGCCTTTGAACAACAACTTGCCTTTCTGACTTTGTGGCGCTTCCGCCACCTTATAATCTTACTTTTGTTTTGTCTGCTTAAATGATCCATGAACTTTACAACGGGCACCGGCTTAGACATTTAATTCTTGACGAGGTACTAGGTACGTTTTGGTCGGCCTTGGAAGGCTTTTATATAAAGTCTAATAAAGTGACTCAAAGGAAAGTGACTCTCGTGAAATGAATCTCATAAACGCCAGTAGTACAGTAATGTTGCCCACGTGCTCAGTCATCCACCTAATAGAGGCAACTCGACTATGTATGATATATATTATGAATTATTTCTGATGATACCTAGTAGGTACATCAAACGGCAGGGACATTCCGGCCTTCATAAGAAAGGGACTTCACACAGCGGAGAGCTCAACAAACGTGCTTTTTATGAGTAGTTCTCTCAACAAAGTATAACCCCTTATACATGCAATAGAAAATAAATTGTCCACATACTTTTACAGGTGTTTGTCATGTTGAGTTTTCTTCTGATAAGAGACAAACAGCAACGAAAACCTGACGCGCAAATCTGACAATCTGAGCGGCTTTTTCGTATGATTTATTACCAGGCTTTCCCGCATGCCGTCCTTCATTTTCTTGTTTACTACTAGTGAATTCTGATTACCAGGCATATAGCTTCCAGATAACCTTTCTTATCAAACTCGCAGACGTATTTTTATGCTGATTTTACAATAAAGCGGCGTTCACAAGTGTTGAAAAAAGAGAAGGTAACACAAATTTATAGGTTTGGGTTTTATTTGCAGTGTGAGCACTGATGAGTGCTTTGATGAGAGGGAACCATTAAATTGTTCATAAATCGTTTATTTATTGCACCGTTTAGCTAAATGCTAAACGCTTTTGTTTGTAGAAAACCGCAAAAACATGTGCAAAAACCCTCCGGGCTTCTTCTCTCATTACTTGGTATCGCAAAAAACCAAAACATCCGTTGAGAAATATTAGAAAATTACCCACCGGCACCGACTGAATTGTGCAGAGCGAGGAATGCAAGGTGGCAGAGCTAAATTAAGAGTTCGTAGTCCATGCATAGCCAGATTTGTAAATAAGGGCGGGAAATAATAAAGTCAGAGATGTGCAAAAACATAAACAACTTGTCCCTCGCCGCCATATAGCTCTGACTTTATTACTAGCAGCAGGAACAATTATAGATCGCTGTCAGTTTTTACTTTAATCCACTGTAATATTTTTCTCGAGTCCAGATCCGCAAAAAGAACAATCAATTGCGTGTGGCGATCGCTTTTGTCAACACTAGATATTGATATAAAGCTCGCGAAAATATTCCAGTTGTTTCCTGCTTAAAAATAACAGTCAAGAGGTTAATTTTACCTTGAGTTCCGTGATAAACTGCCCTGTCTTTATCACCTAGTCAATGATCTAGTTAATTATCGACAGTCCCCGGAGCTTCGCCACGGGTTGTCTTGATCTATTAAACTTTCGGCGTTTCGCAATTCTGCAATGTGTCCAATGCATACGTGCAAGTATTTTTAAATTTGAAGATTGGTATTTCAAAAGTACATCCGAATATCATTCATGCCCGGATTAATTAAGGATATTATTTATACTGACCGTAGGTTCAGTGTTTAATATTTAATTTAATTAAAATTGGCACTTGTTTAAGAACCCTTGGGGTTGCGGGTCCTCTGACGATATACTTCTGTCGCACGAAGTTTGTGAAAACTTTGAGTTTTACCTTTTAAATTTGACAGACAATTAACATCAAACACTTCTACTCTTCGAGACAAGCAAAGTCGGAACGGGTTATGGGTTTAAAAACGAATATTTGATAATTGAGTATTTAATTTTAAATGAAACACTGATTGTATCAGTGCTGTTCAAGAATTAAATACACACCAAATCCAACATTTCTACTTTTCACAAAAGAAAACTTGTTTGTCACTACGAGGGCTTTCAAAAAATTGTTGAAGGTTTAAGGTTATGATATCCAGTTCGTTTTGTCAAATCGTCTCAGCTCCAGCGGCACAAGGGTTCAACCAATTGTTGTTTTTCCGCCGCTTATTTTTAGGTATGCCCAGTCACTATGCCAAAACTCAAGAGCTGAAATGTTTTCACGTATATGTACAAGTCGAGTATAAACGGATATAGGATGACTCCCATCTGCTTTCAATTCATTTTTATAATCTTATTTCGTTGGTCTTGTGATCTACTACACCATGAAAGGCCTGGAGTATCCTGCGCATGCGGGAGAGTGGAGCACACTGATTTAGGTTGGGGGAGCAGTGGGGGACTGACGACTGCCTTGACTGGGGAAGGGGTGGGTGACTGACGACTGACGACTGAAGACTGACGACGGCGGGTGCAAAGAGGACTCTGCCTGTGGTGTCTATGGTTTTGCAAGAAAGTTGCGGAGGTTTATTTTTTGGTGTGCCTCTAAAGTACGCTGAGAATTTTATGGTCGATACGATGGTCATTGCACACCGTATTTGAATGACTCAGTATCGTTTCTAGTAAGTGTCACAAGAAGCCATCTGTTTTAGTTGACAGAATGAAAAGTTTTCAATATTGTCTATTTGATAAGCCGTGATAACAGCAATAACTTTTATTTCACCGGTAAAGGGTTCCTAAGTGAAAAATAAAGATAAACTGAAGAAATAACAAAAATAACTAAAGCATTTTTATATTATGCCAATTATTTTTACATTTTATTTGAAAAACTGCCTTATCTGTAAAGTGAAGACTCTTGGAACACTAACAAAGCCGCAACACAGGGAATAACTAGGGGCAAGAGAATTATCTGATGTTGCTTGTCCAGTAGCATCGGTGAGGTTAAGTATAGTGCATCAATTTGCCTGCTTTGTACAGAACAATTTAAAAATTTGACAGTCCCGCTGCCTCCCGCGAGGAAATGGGATGGTCTTCACTTTTATAATAGTCCGCCAGTGTAATAAGAGCTGTCTTTGATAGCATGCGAAATAATATTGGATAATCTTATAATATTCACTTCAGTAATAAGGGTGTGTTCAGTTGACGGTCTTCCTGACGGAATAGAACTGAATGTAGTTAATGTGTCCAACCAAAGAAGTAACTAGATGACTTTAGCCAGACAAGTGTCTAAATGTGTCCAGATGGGTGTGCAAGAAGTGTCAAGACGTGTCTATAGGTGATAAGATTTATCCAAGAAGGTGTCCAGATATAGATGTCGACATGTGTTCACATGGGTGTCCAAGAGATGTAAAGACGTGTCTATACGTGATCAGATGTGTTCAAAAGGGTATCTAACTATATGTCTACATATGTTCACATGGGTGTCCAAGAGGTGTCAAAATGTGTCTCTATACGTGATCAGATGTGTCCAAAAAGATGTCTGTATAGATGTTTACATTTGTTCACATGGGTATCCAAGACGTGTCAAGACGTGTCTATATACGTGATCATGCAGATGTGTTCAAAAAGGTGTCTCGATATATGTCTACACGTGTTCAGATGTGTTCAGAAAGATAAAAAGGTGTCTAGACATCACCATGTATGCCCAGATGTGTCAAATCTGCCAAGAGGTGTCGAAGAGGCATACAAGAAGTGTCTGTGCGTGAGAGTGCAAGATTAGCACAACTGGCAAGACTTCGGTATCACGCAATCCCCGGGTTGAACTTTCGGTGTGATCATCATCCGTGGATAGGGACGTTCTATCTAGAGACTTAAAAGAACCCATGCACTTGTAGGAAAACTACTGTAATACTGGTGTTGTAGTCTGTTCACTTGAGGGCACGACCTAATGTTTCAGACAGAAGGAAGTGCGAACCGCTTACAGCAGTCAGGCTAAGACCTTTACTCCTACTGAAACATATACTAGTTGTTGAAACAAGTGCTGAAAAGCCCCGTTGGGAGCACTTGATGTACATGTATGTATCACATTCCTAACATTCCTCCATGAGCTAATGGGGGTGGTATACTACTATCGCTTACAGCGGTCTGGCTAAGACCCTCACCTACTAAAACATATACTAGTTGTGAAACAAGTGCTGAAAAGTCCCGTGGAGAGCACTTGATATATACTGATATATGGCCAAGTGTCTGCACATGTGCCAACGTGTCTAGATGTACATTAGAGGTGTCCAAAAGGTATCAGTACAAGAGGTATCTATACCAGATACATGTATCCAGTGGAATTTACCTGTGTCAAGAGGTACTCATGACGTACTTATGCAAAAGGTGTCAAAGAGGTCTATTAACATATCCAGGGAGTTTAAATTTTAAGACTGCCACGAGGAAGCAGATCCCCGGACTCCCTGGAAACTCGCAACTTCTGTGTACCTTTCAAACTTATGGAACTGTCCCTGGGATTCATCTGATACAACTTAATGCAAATGAAATGAGAATTTTGAAACAATGGGTTGGGAAAAGTCTGACAAAGAAAAATATTTAAATGCAGAAGCACTGTAAAGGAATGAAATAGCGCCACCGATTTGGTGTTCAGTCCTCTATGCTCCTTTTATTGAGATATCGGGTTTGGCCTAGCTAAGTCCAAATATAGACAAAAATCTCCGTGATTGTAACACAAAAGACTACATCAGAGAGAGTATAGAAATAGATCATACATACTAAACTGTCTATGATGAAAAGCAAAATTCTCGCAACCTGTTTGTATGAAAGCAATGGAGACACTTAGGGAGATTTAAACAGTATATCATATGGCGTATTTGGGGCTGAACGAGTTAAGAGGAGCAGTAGTTCTCCATCTGATTACCTGATTACTCAAACTTCTGACTACATTAGCAGAAGTACTGTCTTACCAAACGTAGGATAGATTTATAAGCCTGTCATCCAAATCTGTCGTGCCTCAAGACCTTCTACTCTCAGTCATCATACTTGACAATAAAAGGACTAACAGTCAAAACTATACTATTGTACATTGTATATACTATGCCAAAATCTGTCCACTTTTAACCCCAGTCAACTGCTCGGTTGGTTCTGCGGCGTGATTACCTATGTTTTGATGGAGTCTGAGCAACATGCACCTTGGTAACCAGGCAGAGGTTTGCAGCCGAGCCTTCCCGTACATCTCACTACTACTCACACCAGTTTGCAGGCTTGCTGAACTCCCGCTCTGTCAAAAATAGTTAATGTATACGGTAAATTAGTGCATTTAAAAAAATACAGAAGCTCCTTATAAGGTTGGGCTCGATGACCACTCACTCCATCATTAGTTAAGTTTAAAATGGAGCCACTGACCTAATAACTGTATAAACATGCGTACAGTTTCCCCACAAGCTTGCGAATTTATGGCCACTCGGCCATTTTGTGGTGCTCAATTAAAGTAGTCCAAAAATGAATTTCCGCCGTCCGCCATTTTGAAAAAGCTACGTAACCAGGCCTAAAGGGAGCGAACCGAAGGAGAATAACTGACTCCCTTCCACTATTACCATCCCAACTCCAGATCTGCCAACACTCACGCTTTAGGCGTGAGTTTCACGATTTTTGCTGCATTCTCACGATCTCACGTCAAGATGATGGAATCTCACGATTTTTGGGAAAAACCAATATAATTTATAGAGATTCAAACTTCATCACAGATGTTTTACTTCATTCGTTAATGTCTTGAGGTCCACTTGTCTTTGCTGTTTACGGTATCGATGTTGCGTGGTGCGCAAAACTGGGATTTTTGACGACAAAACGAGGAGCGCACAAAAGGAATTTGACTCCGTTTTCACTGCAGCTTTTTCAGCCGGTAGAGAATGACCAGGACTTGGTCTTGTTTACAAACATTTAGCTACTTCTGGTAGTAGTTTGATTTCAGATGAGAATAAAACAGATTTAGTCTTTTCCTACACTTTTATTGTACAAAACACAAGAAATTGATACTGACAAGACACTTGACTGAAATCTCACGATTTTTATCTAAATATCACGATATATATGTTTGGTGCCTCTCACGTTTTCTGAACCTGAGGGGTTGGCATGTCTGCGACTCGCCAATCACCATGAAGTGATGCATACACGCAGGTCTTTTTAGCCAGTCAGCGGTTAAAGCCCTGTCATCGGGTTGGTTACTATATAATTGGCCTGGTTAATTCTCCAAGATCTATGTAAATAGTTTTTAAAAAACCTATAGACTGCGTCGGCAGGTAGGTAAAACGTATGATAAAATCAACCGAGGGTTGACGAAAACATTTTTCCGCGCCGTAAATTTGGAAGTAAGCTGACGTTTCGAGCGCAAGCCCTTCGTCGGAGCATCATGCTTACTTCGCGGAAAATTGTTTTCGTCAACCCTCGGTTGATTTTATTATATATTTTTGAATTACTTTAATAGATCCTTTGACGGAGCATAAAACTAGAGGTTTCCTTTGTTAAAATATTTTTATTGGTGTGGGTAAAGAGGAATGACAAGTGAAAATAACTGCTGTGTTTTCCAACACAAACCTCATCGGTTTGCTCAGTATAGAAAAAGTCTAAAAACGGGAAAAATAGCCGGGTTTTTCTAAACTGTTTTGAAGGTAACAGTGGAGGGTCGTATTCAAGATACCTAAATCTAAATGGCAAATGAGCTAAAGATCATTCACAGTATTTTTGGCAGTCGTAGTGTGTCTATGTACAACTGATTATGTGTTCGGAAAACATTTAATTTCTCGTGAATCGTGAAGCCCGAAAATTAAAATCCGTGAAACGTTCATCTCATTTTCAGAAAATCGTGATTCGTGCCAGGACCCCCCCTGTTCAGTAGTGGTGATTGCAAAACCTGATGGATTACTGAATATAATACAAGTGAAAAACTGTTATTTCTGCAACTGTTTGTCTACAGTAGCTTGTCAAAATCTTGATTTTGTTGGTCTTGTACATTGTAATGCTCATAAATCATAATTAATTAAAGTAAGGAGTAAGGTTGCTTGAAATAATAGTTTAGATTCATTTTGTCCATTAAAGTGCTCTGAAATGTTAGTGCGCTGCCTTCAGAGCTAGAGGTCACCAGTTTGATTCTCAGTGACATCAACATCTGTTTCGACTTTCCTCTGATCGTTGTGCATGTAGCTGGAGCTTTAAATACCTGTAGAATGGAGCATTGACAGTGGGAGGGGGTAAAGGTCACACTGAGAGCCACAAGTTTTTCAATTGTAATACTGTCACGTTATCCTCATTAAGCAAAGTTACTTTTAACCTTTACAGTACTTTGATGAAAATATTTGATCATGATCTTTCAAAGTATTTTATTTTATAAAAGTTTGACTCACTGTGCTAGTGAAAGTCTAATAGGGACAGCAACTTGTGATTATGTAAAATGTTGTCATACCTTTAAATACGGGGACTGCGGAGCTATGAATCTGGATGGGCTTTAGACCCCCCCCCCCCAATAATTTTTGATATAACTTTTTTCTATATAGCACATATAGCAATTTTCGTGTGAAAATTTGGATAATTAGTGCATACACTCCATTTGGCAAGTTATTTAGTTGGATAATTTATATAACAGTAACATAATAGTTCGACTCTACCTTTCCATTCATTAGGTAAGCAATATAAATCTTAACACATCTATAGTACAGAATTATGAAATATAATAATTATATGGTTTGGGTTACTATAAAGTAGGTACAGGGATAGGTAGAAAGGTAGTATCTAAAATTAAATACAGAAGAACATTTAAGTTATTTATTAGCTTCTTGATGCCATTTTCTTTTGTATAAATAATCCAAACACCTCCTAGAACCTTGTTCCGAATGTGGAGTGTTTGATGCTGGATCTGTCTGCATTGAGGAGTATCAAAACTTTTGTGGAAGAATTCAGAGCAAAAAAACTGTATGTATGTTTAGGGTAATATGTGTGTTACTGTATTGTATTATTATTATTTACGGTGCTCTAAGTGTTTAGTATGGAACGTACATCAACTGGGAAAGGGGATACAACAGTACTTAGCACTTTTCTTATCCCAAGCTGAAGTCCAAACTGCCTTCAGCTGGGGAAAGGGGGTACAACAGTAGCACTTTTCTCATCCCAAGCTAAAGCTCAGACTGGTTTAAAGCTGGGGAAAGGGGGTACAACAGTAGCAGTTTTCTTATCCCAAGCTAAATTTCATACTGGTTTACAGCTGGCGAAAGGGGGTACAACAGTAGCAGTTTTCTTATCCCATGCTGAAGTTCAAATTGGTTTACAGCTGGGGAAAGGAGGTACAACACTAGCAGTACTTTTCTTATTTCAAGCTGAAGGTCAGACTGGTTTACAGATGGGGAAAGGAGGTACAACAGTAGCACTTTTCTTATCCCAAGCTGAAGTTCAGATTGGTTTACAGCTGGGGAAAGGAGGTACAACAGTAGCACTTTCCTTATCCCAAGCTAATCTTCAGATTGGTTTAGAGCTGGGGAAAGGAGGTACAACAGTAGCACTTTTCTTATCCCAAGCTGAAGTTCAAACTGGTTTACAGCTGGTAAAAGGGGGTACAACAGTATCACTTTTCTTATCCAAAGCTAAAGTTCAGACTGGTTTACAGCTAGGGAAAGGAGATACAACAGTATATCTAACATCGAAAAATAGTGGCCCTGCGAGCGTGCATCACGTGATCGTTTCTGACCAATGGTATTGTGCGTCAGTATGAAAACTGTTGTTCAATTATAATTTTCGATACAGCAGGGCCAACATCTGTAACCGCTGACCAGCAATTAAAATTGTTTTGTTTCCTTTTTTTTGCCAATAAACGGTCGAAAATTCAGCTTCAAAGTTTGGAACAACAAAAAAAAAGAAAGCAAGACAGAGCTAGTAAAAAGTTCAATACTGCAAAACACAAAGAGTTTGAACAACAAAGTTCATCGCGTGCGCTTTTAAGCTCCGTGAGAATATTGTTATTGTATCATAAATAATAAACCCCAGCTGGCTCTACGCGTTTTGACTTTTGTATTGAGTTATACAGGTTCTTGTCTGAAAATGTGCCCTCAAAGTTTCACATTCTCCCTCGGCTCTGCCTCGGGCAAATGTTCACTTTTCGGACACTTTTTCAGCCACGGGCCTGTATAGCTCAATACAAAACGCGTAGAGGGGTTTATTCATTAAATATTGGTCTTAGGCGAATCCAATAAGTGCGTACTATATACTTCATACAGTACGTCCTAGAGTATCCATGTTTAAGTCGTACAAGTTTAGATTCTTTCTGATTTATCATAAAGTTACAGCTAGTAATCGTTGTGTGTGGTAATGCAAAACTAATTATAAATGAAAGTTGAAAGGGAAAAATTGCAAAGTTGATTCGTTTTTAGAACTGGCATTGAAAAAAAATGATTCCATGAAAATCCGTAGTCGTTCTGCAAACTTTTTCGCTCAGACCCATTTCGTTGTTTTCACCAGCCCTCTACACGTACTCATATGCAATGCTGCAGTGTTTGGTATCCCGTGGCAACAGACTGAGGATGGACTGGAGAGGACCTTTGCAGTTAACCACCTAGGACATTTCTACCTGGTACAGGAGCTACAGGATATTCTGTGTTCCTCTGCACCGGCAAGAGTGATAGTTGTGTCGTCAGAGTCGCACAGGTTTGTTGTCACCCTTTCTGCTTTCCCAAGTGTGGGTAGCTTGTCCATCAGAGAGTCACATTGGTTTACAAAACATCTATTTAGCACCATTATAGCACTTATCAGGGCCGTAGCAAGACTTGGGAAACTGGGAGGGGGGGGGAGGGGGGCACAACGGAGCGACATGCGTAGCAAGCCTT
>JANSTR010154762.1:0-10534 GCA_025434805.1 Antipathozoanthus remengesaui
CCCCCCACCCAATATGTTTTTAAAACATTTAGCAACCTGTGATTATTAATAATTAATGTTATCATTAGTTTGTAGATCTATATGTGTATGTTTTGTCATTTTACCTTTTCAGCCTTGCTCAGTTTACCAGGATAAAGTTTTATCTTCTCCTTATTTTATTCACAGGGTTTATATAGTCCAATAGAGACTTGAAAGTCTGGAAAAAGTTCGGAAATTAAAAATGCTTTTTGCGTGCCCTTTTTGGCCGCCTTTGTTTTCTGATCAATAAAATCAAGTGCTGTGGCATTTTGAGGCAGTGGCCTCAACTGCCAGGTGTTTTATAAGTGTTCAGTCCTTGGTTAGACCAGGTGTATCTTCTGATGCGAATTTTCCTTATTGTTTTGTGACAATGTGCGCTACTGTACAGGCAATGAGATAAGACCAACATGGGAGAACTTTGCCCAAGAGATGAAGTTGATTGGTGTTGGAGCTGGTGTTGTTAATGGCAACCATGACCATCGACTGGTAGATCACTTGGCCATCAGTAGAATTCCAAGCATTGTCGGCATCCTTAATGGTAGGATGTGGTACTTCAATGACAGAGTGACTCACAGAAACCTCAGAGAGTTTGTGAAAACCCTGTTCCCCAGAGACACAGTCCAGCAGGTGAGACACACAACACAATCAATTAGTTCAGAGGAAACCATCACTGCATCAACTGGAGACACATAATTATCAGATTATCATTTATCATCATTCATCATTAGATTATCATCATCATCACAACCATCATCAACATCATCATCAACATCATCATCATCGTCATAACCATCATCATCAACATCATCATCATCGTCATAACCATCATCATCATCGTCATCATAACTATCATCATTATAAGATTGTCATCACTATCACAACTATCATCACCACCAGATTATCATTATCATCATCGTCACATCCATTGTCATCATACCTTATTTTCCAGACTATAACCCACACTGCAGATAACTTGCAGCCCAGTATTTTTATCGCTAAAAGAAACAAATGTTAACAGATTACCCACATCAGTGGATAACCCACACCCTTATGTAACTGTTAAAACATCATAAAACAATTTATTTAAAATGAGAAATCAATGTAAACATTACAATCTGTAATAACAAATTTAGTTGTGAAAATATAACAAAATGTTCAGTAAATAACCACATTCATGAAACTACATCACAAACAACAGTTAATTATAGGATTATCACCATCATCATAAAATTATCATTATCACAACCATTGTCATCATAAATATCATCAGATTATCATCATCACAGTTCAGTTATAAGATTATCACCACCATCATAAGATTGTCATCATCATCACAACCATGATCATAAGATTATCGCTACTATCATCAACATCAGATAATGACCATCATCACTTAATGGTCATCATCATTATCCTTTTCACGCAACAAACATATAATTACTCAGATGCTCCGAGGAAGGGCTTGCGCTCGAAACGTCAGCTTTCTTCCAAATTTACGGCGCGGAAAATTGTTTTCGTCAACCCTCGGTTGACATATAATTACTCTCAAGGTACCATAGATAAAGTATGTTAAACAGTATTTTATGATAATCCCAGGTCAGCGAGAATTCACTTGACAGCTTTCTAGAAGTAGAGCATGATAACAAGCCTCGGGTGCTTCTGATCACTCTCAAGCCATCTCCATCGCCACTCTACTACACAGTGGCCTTTGCATATCGCAAGAATGTGGTATTTGGGTATGCATCACTTGCTGACAACTCTGGAGAGAAGCTGAGGCAGAAATATCGACTGGATGACAAAGTGCCAAGTGTGCTGGTTTTCAAAGAAGAAAAGGCCGTACCTGAATTGGTAATTAAGGTATGAACCGTGATTGTTAATGTCTATATTTTGCTCTTGTATGTCACTTGTAACTATAAATGATATCAATCATATATTTTTTGCTGTGCTATAGCATGTTTTGTTTCCTGAATGTTTTTAAAATATTAATCAGCTCACGATTCCAAGGGGTATTGTACATTGCCAAATTAGTATACTCTGGATATATAAATTTATCAAATTTGTGTTCTTAATAATTGTGTTTTCTTAATTTTTTTGTGTAGCTTCAGTTTTATTCTTGGTCCAAATATGTACAAATTTACCCAGCAAGCACTTCCCAAAATGATCGACTATATGGTTGTTGATTCTAGGCACGAATGAATTCCTGATAAATTAAATCAATTAACATCTCTGAAAAGTCTAGTAAGTTTTCTCCATTCACTGATTGCAAAATAAATATGTCAAAGTGAAATGACCAAAGGTAATAGATTAATTCAGCCATGCAAATTAATATTGGGTAATTGTATCTAGTTCTGTTGTCATTAAATTAATTTGGTTTTTAAAGTGAAATTATGCTACTAGTTATTACTAGGGAAAAATAACAAATCACCTCACCATTATTTATTATGTTCCAGCTTCATTATTGCATCCAAATTTCTTTATTAATTTAATTTGTATTTGTATTACATTGCCTTGCACTACAGTTGTCAGCCACTTTAGGCTGTGCTACTTTGGTGCAGTACTGTACATGTATTGGAATGCCACATGATGTTATGGTGCCTAAAGTAAGTTTTTCCTTGTTCAGGGTTCCCAGTTAAAAAGTGGTAAACTGAGAAGCACAGTTGCTGAAAACAGGTTCCTTAATCTTCCAAGGCTGTCTTCACCTGATTTGTTTGACAAACTCTGTCCTGAGGAGAGATTCAGGTCACAGAGAAAGTAGGTGTTGTAAAGTATGTTTGTATTTGTTTGTATTATTATATTGTTGGAAAAGCAACAGTTGGAAAAACTCTGCACAGGACAAGTTTGTTGGCATTTGAAAGTGATACACATGCAATTTAAGGTAGTATTTGTTAGGCTTGCATTTGTCTGGTGTGAGAATGGATCTTGTGGTACCAAGTTAAGGTCATTCTTCTCAATTATTGCTGTCCACAACCCTTCTGCACATGTTAGCCAAATCACAAATTCTGATATATTTTATTGTTAACAACTAATAGACTAAATGTATGTATTTGACTGTTAAATCGATTTCTAGTACAATGTATGGGGAATATTCTTATTTGTGTGATTTAGCCAAACTTTTGTAAAACTACACCCAGTCTCTCTGCCGAAAACGAGCAGAAAAACCCCTGTTTTGTCATATTTTGAGCAGTATTTTTTAAAATATGTCTGGTGTTTAAAGGAGTTATTTTCCAACAACAGTGAAAGTATCAAGAGATTCTAAGTGTTACAACTCCACTCTAATAAAAAACATCAACTCTTACAACTTCAGATTACCAAGAGTTGTAGTACATAGACATGTTAAGATAAATCTATAATTCGATTTCTGGAAATTTGAATGTTGCTGTATAGTGATAAAAAAACGACGTTTCGACTGAAACCATCAGTCTTCATCATTGATGTTTGTCACGTGACAGTGAACTGTCATGTGACAAACATAGAGGAATGGAGAAGAGGGCCTGGTCCCAAGTGTGTGATAGCGAGAACCGGAGCCCCCCCTTTGTGTTTAAGGTCGGGTTTTCCACCCTTTCCCATATTGCTTCCTTTATTCCCCAATATGGGAAAGGGTGGAAAACCCAACCTTAAACAGAAAAGGGGGGGCTCCAGTTCTCGCTGTCACACACTTGGGACTGGGCCCTCTTCTCCATTCCTCTATGTTTGTCACGTGACAGTTCGCTGTCACGTGACAAACATCAATGATGAAGACTGATGGTTTCAGTTGAAACGTCGTTTTTTTTTATCGCTATACAGTAACATTCAAATTTCCAGAAATCGACTTATAGATTTATCTTATAATTTCAACCTGGATGAATGACAACATTCGCTTTCACGTTAAATAGAGTTATTGTTGTTTTTGTTATACAGTGTGATGACTCATTCATGATCAGATCTGAAAGAGACTGGTGAAGTTGTCACTTGCTGAGTATATTACACTCACCTCGATGGTCTGTTCTTTCTTTGTTCGTCACACTCCAGGGGGGGTGGAGTACATCCTCTATAATTACGTTGCAAATTTTTATAAATTGTAATTGTAAAATCTATAACATTGGTAATGAAATTATTGTCAGTACAGTATGTATGCCATATTTTTTGAGATGTTATGAATGAGATTTGAAACTTGTGGTTTTGTCCAGGAAAAAATCAAAGGAGGATTCATTGTATGAACTGCCGAAATACTTGGATGTTCATTCCAAGATCATGAAATCTGAAGAGATGTTGTCAAATCAGATGTTGTCAGGTATACCCGAGGTTGATCTGGGGATTGATGCCAAGATCAGAAACATTGAGGCAACAGAGGAAGCAAAGCAGAAATTGCTTGAAGATCAGATGAAGAAAAGAAAGGAGCCAACAGTTATGGTACCAACAAATATGGCTTCAAACTTTATGCTTCATAGCAGATGTAAGTATTTTTGGTTTAAATAATATTCTCTCCTGTAAATATTATTCTTCTACTAGCACAAAAAGATAGGCCTCTGTATTCATTTTAAAATAAATAAAATTTTGCTTTAATTTTGTTTGTTGTAATAAATTAATGATAATAATATAATAGTAATATAACAATAATAATCAACTTTATTTAAAGGGAGTGACACATGACAGTTGAAACCAAATATATACTTGTGGCTGATTGCAGATTGTTGTGGCTTTTGAGATGTAGTGCATGTCAATAGCACATTGTTTTTTAGCTATTGTTAGCTTTACTGTAGTTACCAGTTTTCGGCTACCTTTGTCCGAACAGCCGGCGGAATTCCGCCGGTTGCCCGCTTCTACTGAGAACCCTGATAATGGAAGGAGGATAGTGTATACAAGCTGATAAACTGACTGGGACTGAAAGGAGTTAACTTGATCTATCTGTTGATTTGCAGTGTCAAAAAGATTATAACATAAGCTTGAGACTTCAAGAACAATGCTTTTTGCTTTGCCTACTTGTCCTGTGTACATTACTTTTTGTTATTATTTAAAATAAACTCTTTACCCAAATATCTATACTTTAATTTTCAACTTATTTAATTAGAAATAAATAGCGAGTATAGCTTTGGCGTTCTACAGTAGTTTGCAGGGAAGGCGGAAAAGCGAAGCCGTGAGACCCAACGAACTGCGAAGCCCTGAGCTAGCAGTAAAGTGAAGCATGCCACGAGAGAGAACGTCAGCCTCCAGTCGCCCTCAGTTCAGCTAGTGCATGGGAAATGCCATTGGCTGAAAATAGTTGTCAAGGTTGTAAATAATGTTTTAGGTCTTTCAGTCATTGTCTGATAAAGGGCACAGTTTACCAGATAAATACTGAAACGCACTGGATGCAAGTGTTTACTTTTCAGTTATAGATTTTTTCTGACCAAACTTTGTTTTTGGCAGACATTTTGCCATTTTTGCATGTGAAATGTCCTATGACTGGCCCTTACATTTGTAGCTTGGTTTTTATCGCAAACTCACCTCCTTTCTCCTCATTCCCCTTGCAGCCTAATTTTCTTGAGCACTGCTTTGCTTTATCCCCTTCCCCGTCAACTACAACAACAAAGCTATGCTGGCTAAGAAATAAATCACTTGCACCAATCAGCAAACTGTGGGGTTATACTGTAGTTGACAACAAGATAGAGAAGGCAAGGTTTTCTTTCGGACAGTCTATTAACAGATGACAAGTCTTCTGGGTTGTGATGACATTAATGATATATATATATATATATATTTGTTGTTACGGTTGTTTACAGTGCAACCAAATGAGTACAGAAGACTAGTACCCAATGTCGTAAATAATTTAATTAGTTAATTGTCTGAAAGGTGCTGCAGCTGTAATATCAGTTGTAGTTGGAAGTTCTAGAGCTGAAGTGTAGTGAAACAACATTTAAAACTTTGATGTCAAAGTTTTTTTAAACTTATATGATTGTTTTCACGTTTTTCATTGTTTTCAAGACAATCAGCTAAACACCTAATGTATGTAAAATGTCATTATAGAAGTGAAGAGTGTGTCTAATATAAATTGAGATGAGTAAACTGTATTATTTTAATTGAGTTAGATTTCAGACTAATGCCAATTTGTCTTGTTGTGTAGTCTTTGATGAACGAAAGAGTATTGAGGCTGAAAGCAGGAAAGCTGCAGCTGCAGCCAAAATCAAAGCTGAGGAAGCTGAAAAGTCAAGTGAACCCAAAGTAACTGCCGAGAGCTTTGGCTTGTTGACTGGAGACCAGGCCCTCCCTGGAGCAGTGGCAGTAGCTGTGCCTGGTCAAAAGAGGACTGGAGATAAAGTGGAAAAAGCCACTGATGACTTTTTTTATGAGAAGTTTAGGAAAAGAGCTCGGGATTCTTGGAGATATCAATGATGCTTTACATCTTAATGTTGCAGTTAATTTGTTATTTCAATAAAATTTTGTTTAATTTAACTAGTTCATTATTTTCTACTGTAACTTTTGTTTGTAACTAGTAGGTAATTTCTACTGTGTACATGTTAAGTTGGACGGTTTCATGCAGCTGAATTTAAACTGATAGTCCCCCAGATAGCATTAGAAGCTATTGTCTGTAAGGGTCTGTGGGTCAAATCCTGATAGTGGTATTCCTATTTGTTCGAAATAAATAAAAAGGGTAAGTTGCAGGTAGATTAGTAGGGGATAGGTGGGTGAAGTAGTCAGAGGGGCTATATAGAAATTTAGAAGGGTGAGGAAGTCTGGAAAATTGAAGGAGCAGGTAGAAACAAAATTAACTAGTTGACAAAAACAAAATTAACTAGTTAGAAAAAAATTAGTTTCTTACAATTTCATTCACTGAAGCCAGAAAAATTTAACTAGTTAGAAAAAATGTAACTGGTTAAAATAAAAATGTAGCTGAAATAAAAAATTAACTACAACATAAAAATTAGTTATAAAATAATGTGGAAGGTCACTTTGTAATTTAGAATTGGAGGGCTCTAAGTGAAGGGAAATGTGGAGATTTTTTTCTTTTTTTCTAAAAAATATTTAAAACAGATCTAAAAAAGAGTAAAATGTCTCCTCTAAATTTTCAATTGCCTTCTGTGATCTTCCTCAGAGAGTAAATGAGCTTGCACAAAACGTAGAATTCTAAAATTGGGATGTCATTGTTTGTTACCCCCTAGGGGGGGGGGGTGACCAGCGATGCATAAACTCGTGGGAATGGAGATCGCTCCTACAGTTGGTTGGAGAAATGAAAAAAATAACCCATCATGATAATGGAAATAATGACTGTACAGGTTGCTTCTCCATCATCCATGGACCTAGTTGGCCTTGCAGCTGCTATTGGGCTGTCACATACTACTACGTTCCTCCCCAGCTGGTAACCATTCCCTGAGGAGGCAAGCATTGCATGCAGTATGTACAGATGTACAGATAGTGGCTGCGGGGAGACTATTATGGACCTTACAGTATCTGTGATATTTACTGCAGACATCCTCTATTCAGAAAATGCACAGCAATCTTGCAAGATGACAACAAAATTATTTTAGGAACTAATGTTTAGAAATATGTTCCATAAGGTGCCATTTTTTACTTATTACTGTATTTCAGATTTTCTTACACAGTGGTACTGGTATTTCTTTTTGACAGAGGTTTGCTAATTTAAGTTTACAAATTAAAGTGTGCAGTAGGCTTTGGGTTTAAATTTAGAAATCCTGGAAACCCATTTAAAGAGAAATAACCTTGGTTGCCTAGCATTTGATCAGACTGATATACGTGAAGTCACATACACTATATTATGTGTGTTACTCATGAATGCTATTTACAGAAATTCAATGTTGTCTAAAAAGGTTCTTAACTTTGTGAGCCAAAGTTGATGTCCTTGAAAGCTAATGATCATGAATTCGTATCTGAAAAGCTGCAAGAATCCTGATAACAATTATAATTATTTAACTGTCCTGTATCAAGTTGTACATTATTACCAAAATAATATGCACTTCCTGTATGCTCAGTTGTATTGAAAATACTACTGTACTGTAGTAACATACATGTACGGCTGTTGTGCAAGAATGTGAAATATAAACCTACAAAATAAATATAACAAAATTCACTTAGTATTTACTTTTTGTAGTCTACTTTTTATAATAATGTATTTAATACTGTAAAAAGTTATTATTGATAGTATTTAATCATAAATATTACAGATATTTTTATTCGTTGTTGTTTTCACTAGTCCTGCCTTGCTGCTTTTCACAGCTTTGTTTAGGTAGTAAATGAACATTCACAGATCTCAGTGCATTTTGAGCCCACTCAGGATAACACAGGTCTGGGAACATTCTAGCCATAAAGTCCTTCACAAACTGGGGAAACCTGTCTTTCTTTATGCTTTCTCTTATGTTCTTCATCAGCTGCATCTGTTGAAAAAGGGATTTTTAATCAGTATGTAGCACATAAATAGAAAACGAGCTGGCTGCACACTAGCTAGTTATATTAGCATGCATGAATTTGTAAGGTGATGTGCTTTATTATATAACAGAAGAATTGGCAGGCAGGGGTTTTTTTCTGTTTGTTTAAATTTTGAATAGATGGGTAACTGCAATAACATTTTCATGAAGTGATACTTAAAAGGCACACTGGCAGTGCCATGTACAAAGGTAAAGCGCACTGCATAATCAATCAGGTGTGTTTAACCTTGATTTAAAATTTGCCTAACATAATTATAAAACTAATTTATAAGTTGTTGAAGCTGAAGATGTCAGCAAGTGTTACTCTGCCAATGAGAATAGACCAAACATGGCTGTTGATCTGTCAGTCTGTTGATTAATTGTACTATTATACAAGTGTTGACTGTAGAAAAAACACAACTACAGCAAGTTAGTATTAGATTTTTTTAAAGTTTTGAGGCAAACAAATGTGGGAATTTTTACTAGTTACCCAACTTCAGGCCAGTCAGGGTAAGAAAAACCTTGGTCTGGAATGAAATGGTACAATTATACTACAGCAGTATTTTGACACTGTCATTAATTGATTTAAATAATATGTTTATTTTGCTCTGTACTGTATAATTATTAGGAAAATTACGCATTGGTTGTTTTTCGTTTCAAAATAAGTCTTAGGTTTCTTGAAAAGTTGAATATTGATAACTAACTTTTTATTAGAAATCATGTAGAGTATGGAGAATAGCCATGCATATATTTTTGCTTATCTTGCATATATATAGTGGACTTGCCCTTTAGACTCATCCAAAACTATGTACACAACTCGTAAAAATATCTTGGCATATACTCCATATATCTAACTCAAATATTCAATGATTATTTAAATTTAGATGTACTAATTTTTTAATCATTTTGTATATTGGTAATATAATTTATAAATATAATTTAAGTCTCAAAAGAGAACATTAAAAACAAATTGAGTATGTAGGTTCAGTTGATTAATTGTGAAAAAATAATATTGCCACTGTCAGTAACAGAGGTGATACTAAGTTGAATCTGACACACAGTTTGTGGAAGCACAAGAGTGTTACACTTAGTATTACTGAGTCTCTCTGAGTGTATTTTTGGAGTAAAACAACTGTTGCCAGTGAAAATAAGCAACTTACACTGTCAGAACTGCCACTACTTCTGAAATTGAAGGGTCCATGCATGGGACCTGAAGTCAGTCTCCAAAATGGGCGGTTGTGAACATAGAATTTTGAGTGGTCTCTAGCTATCGAACATAATGGCTTCGGAGGTCACACTGGAGGATAGGTTGTTCAATCTGGAGCCTAGTCTTCTCTCAGTTTTGCTTGACCATGTACAAGTACACAAGTCTTTTTGTACATGCTTTTTCTGAATTTTTATGTGTATCACTGGGGATACAGGGAGGTTGAAAGTTGTGCATGCATTCCAATCTTTTTGCATCAAGGATGCGTCGTGACATGCAATGAGAACACTGAAGCAATAATTATAAGTGATAACTCAAAGTTTTTTTGAATATCTTCAAAATATACAGTACTTACAGTGAAACTTCCATTTAATGAAGTGCCAAGGGACCAGAAAAATTGTTTGTTACATGTATATTGAGGCATTTGTTATATTGATGTTTTTCTCTATATACATTTTCCTGTATAAATTGGGGCAATTATAATTATATTAATTTATAATACTGCGTTTCTTGTCGTTTTAAGTCCAGATACCCTAAAAGACAAACCTGGTAATGTATATTATGAGCTGTAATCAGGTGGCATGCCGTGGGCTCTTTGTTAATTGAATGTATGTAAGCCTTCGTGTGACTTCTACATGTGGGACAAGTGCAGTCTTTGTCTATGGGTGTAAAGTCCTTGGCATATTGCTTGCTTTTGATGTTCAGCTGGCCTGGTGACCAAGGAACAAGGGCTGTTCCAAATCTCTGAAGTGGAGTAAAATAATGTTTATATTAAGAAATATTACCCAAAATGATTCCAATTATAAATTCATGCAGTTTAATTTATGCTAGAACTTTTCAAAATCAAACATGTAGGTTATCACTATTTAATATAAAATAAACCATAGCCAGATAGTTGTGTTCAACTTTAACCCCGACAGCAGCACCAGGCTGAATT
>JANSTR010154773.1:0-10533 GCA_025434805.1 Antipathozoanthus remengesaui
GCTCAGAAAAAATGAGCTGAATGATTAAGGAAATGGTATATTGTGTTGCAAGGTTGACGCAGTTGGTAAGATCTCTGACTGCCAACCAAGAGATCCCGGGTTCAATTCCCGGCTTGGTCGAGGGTTGAACTTTGTGTGACCTTTCGCCACACCGTCCGTGGACAGGGACGTTAAGTCGTTGATCTAGTCTCTCGACGTTCTATCGCGGGACTTAAAAGAACCTACGCACTTCTCGACAAGAGTAGGGTTTCGACCCGGCGCTGTAGTCTGTTCCTGGTCGCAGGGAGCATTTGCCTTAATTATAAAAATTGAAAACTGCGTGGCCACCATTGCGCCTACAAAAAGCAGTCTGACTGTACATTAAAATCCCTCAACAATATTGTAAAACCCCAGCAATTCAGGCTAGGGCTGCTCAGTCTTGGTGTTAAGAGTCGACACTATCTATATCTATCTGTGCGGTGAAAATACACCAGGGATTTATTACAGCCTTCACGATATTTCCAACTGCTGTAAAACTCTTGTTACGGTATTGCAGAGGTGGTCATGCATAACTCCAGTAAGAGCAATTATTACTAACAGCAATCCTTTCATTTATACCCTTAAATTACAAGTGCTGAAAACAATGGATCATCAGTAACAGAACTGAGGTGTCACTAGAAAGAACTTTTAAAAAAGTTAATCGAGCTGGGCGGCACACACTGGTTGAAAAGAATACGTTCTGTTGCATTGTCGATATACAAACAGCATTGAAGGGTAATAAATAGAAATTATGTTACATGTATATCTGAAGGAACAAAATGGTATAACTGGAATAACAAAATCAAAGACACTTATCAATAAATTATTCAGAAAGAAAGAGAATAGAACAGGAAAAAAACTAATAATAATTCAAACGAAAAATAAACAACAATCCTATTTGAATATCCAGACAGAAAAGACAAGGGCCAATATGATGTTATAAAAGACAATTAAGGTTTTTCGTAAACAATTTTTTTCAGTGATTTAATTTTCTCTGCGACTGAGTTCAATATCTTAGCTCCCTAATACCTACTATTAAATTTGCCATGGTTTGTTGTCACACGTGGAATGAAAAAGGAAGTTCGGGTAGCAATTGAAATACACTTCTATACTCAACAATTTGTCGGATACTTCAAAGAGCCCGCAAACATAATTTCTCAGTACAAGCTAATATATTTTTTATGCATTATCCTTAATCGAGCTATGTACACAGCGGTATCGTGGTATCTTGCACCCATTACCTTATTTGTTAAGTGGAATAACGGCCGCCATAGTTTGCCGCGACAACTTATGAATGCACGAATAGCAATTTGTTTTTGAAGTGGTTTGCATTTTTTCAGTCTCTTAACAGCAGTTATGATCAGCCTACTCGTGACATCCTAAGTCAGTCGTTGAGTTTTGCGAACAAACTGATAGAAATTCATATCATAAGCATTGGATATAACTCGAAAACCCTTTTTCAACGCTAAACTAAATGCAAATAAAGAAGAAGGAGCACTTAAAGTTTATCTGGATAATTTTATCAATCGCGTCAGTTGTAATCACTACTTATTGGAGTACCATTGATATTCGCGCTCTGGAACCACTTGACATCAATAAGTACAGGATATGATATGATTGAACAATCAAGCCAAGAGATCTGTAAGAGGGAGCAGAGAGACAGAGAGACTGACTGACAGACAGACAGAAGTTGTATTAAATGAATAACAATATCAAAACAATATCATAACAATATCAATACTGAATAACAATATCAAAAGAATAAAATGACTTCTTGACATACATCCTACATGAAAGGACATACATACATAAAAGGACAAACTCTTTTTATATAAGAACCTTTTATATAACAACATTTATGCCGAGACTGATTGCCCAAAATTTAAGAACATGTTAAACTCGTTTTCAAATGGCATTACAAGATGACGGATTTTGAGGCATATTTCATATTATCTGTGGCTGTATTTTATCATTTTCATTCATGAAACATTCCTGAGTCTGAGTATATACAATACAAAATGGTGGAAATAATTCATTTTTTCACTGCAAACGACCAGCTAAATGTACGTGCTGCAGCTAATGTTCACTAGATGCAAAGTTGATTATGCGGATTTTTAGATCCCACTATGTGTACTAACTGATATATCTAAGAACATTTACTGATTTCAGAACATTTGGGACTGAAATTTCCAAAATGTTCAAGAACATCCAACCTAAACTCGGAAATTAGAAGTTTTAATTAAAAAAAGAGTGAGATAAGTCAGCCAGAATCAAACATTGCTGGCTCTATAGACTAAGCAGCTTAACTTTCGTCGATTCTGCATCATCCCCATAGCGGTTTTACAAATATATTTTATAACTGATCTCGAGAATAATTGTTAGCGCAACAACATCAGCTGAAAAGTTCAGATGGCACCAAAAATTGCCCAAAGGATTGTTTACAAGATTCTTCGAATGTTTTGTGTGTTGTACCAACAGTTTTAACATAACAAAATTCGTGGTCAGAGCTATCGCAGCACGAACATTCCCACGCAGCGGCGTGTCCTGGTATCACGAATCCATTACCATATTTGTTAACTGGAGTCATAACCGCCCACAGCTTTACCGAAAAGTTTTGAACGCACGATTGATCAGTATTATTGTTGTACAAAAGTACAGGTTTCCAATAAAAATGTAACCTTACAATTTTCTTCAACAGTTATGTAATCGCAAACCATAGAGGTTTTAGAACACATTGAGGGAACTTCGTTATGGTATAACAGTATACAAAGCGGAAACATTTTTCCAACACTAAATTAGCTGCAAATATATAAGATAAACAATGCATCAGTTACAGTTCTTGTCAGATATTTTTATCATTCGATTCAGGATCAGTTCTAATCACTTCTTTTGGCCTTCTGTGAGAATGAAAGATAAGATCTATGATAAGTGGCAGAACAGGGAAGAGATCACTTGGGGACGTTCAATACATAGGGTTGAACAAACAAAATCAAAAGAACAGAATAATTTGCATACTGAAAATAAATTGGCAAACTGGATTACTGTCGGAATAGGACGGCCGTTTCTGTACATATCGCTTTTCCTCATTCAAATGCATTTTTCAATCATTTCATTGTGTATTATGATGTTGGAAATTCTGGGTTAATTCCGCTTAGGATAAAGAATAAGGCGAATCTAATATATACATGACCTGTTAGTTCGAAAGTTGGACGAAATAAAGAATTTATAAATCTATACTGTAATCAGTTATATATAATTTAATTCATAAGTGACAACTATTTGATCAATGGTGCAGATATTCAGTATATATGTTCTCACCTATCTCTAGTTTATCTGTGTAACTGAATAAGGCAAAAATTTAGCTTTTTGGCGTTCCCAGCTTTTCGTATTTTAGAACAAAGTTAGTATTATTTCATGACGGATTATACCAGTTATTCCACAACTCAAACGGCCTCGTATTCCTGCAATTTCATCACGCGTTCTATTTCGTGAGTTTTATCACAGTACTTGCATGGAGGGCGTGCCTACTTTACTTCATACAAACACTGAGATTCGTTTCGACCTGTCCAAAATCCATTTATTATGTGACAAATCAAACGGAAGTATGTTTGACTAATCCGACGTTGACGTGAGGATACTTTTAGCAAACACCCTTCTCAAATGATCGCTTATTATTTAAAAGTCTTTAAAGATCTGGGATGCGGAAAATATATTTTGCGATTTTGTTGCTGACAGTTCTAATTAGCTTGACGAAACAGATTTGATGAAGATCCGCAGCATAATAGCTGATCGGATTTTGATCACGGACGACCTCTGGAAAAATAAAATCTCTTAATCAACTGCTTCCAAAGCCACAATTTGAATAGCAATTAAAGTGATAAGAGAACTTGCCTGTGCACCTGCGTCAACAACAGGTTTTGACTGGATCCGATAAACCTTCATTCTGTTGGGCTTCAAATCCCTGAATGCTCGCGTGGTGATAATCACTATATATCACTTGGCAAAAATACCTCATTCGGAAAGGGTTTAAAAGAGATATTTTCGAAAGGGCGAGGAGACGGGAAGACTGTTAGAAAAAAGGTGAGAAACTAGCGTTTCTTCATTTGTCAGACGGAAAGAATCTAGCAGTTGAATCAAAGTGACACAACACTAACAGATAGGTGGAAAATAATCATCAATGTTTGTACCAGTGAACAAGCAGCTCCGTTCTTGAATCTAATAGCTCTTCTACAAGGTTTTATCAACGCGTTTTAAATGAGACTAGTCGAATCATGCTTACATTAAGGCCTTGTCTTCAGTGAAATATAATCATTATCTATAGTATAGAAAAATAGTACAGAATATTCGGATTTACTGATCGATATCCATAAATATTTTATCTTAATTGCCATCGAATCCAGCGCAGAGCCGCAATATACTATACATAGCGGTGATTTGCAAGCGCACCTTGTCTGTCTACTGTTGATCAGACGCTGGTTCTTCATTGTTCTAAAGTGTATCTTTCAGCTTTATCGTCAGCTAATAAAGTACCAGCTAGAGATGTCTTGGTTTATATCAATTCTCACAGTATGGAAAGCCGAACAGAATGCTTTTGGAGCTCTACTTTTGTTATTAAGCTAAACTAAAATTTGCTAGCTATTTCCCGCACAAGTTCTTTTTCTTTCTTATTAGTGACTTGTTATTGTATTATAGTTGAAACTATCTGATTATTTTCAGTGTAATTTTTGTCGTAACATTGAAGGAAAAAACACAATTACAAGTAAGTTTTCACACTCGCCGGTAAACAGTTTATGTTTTCATTTGAAAAGGTCAACTGAGGGAGGTTGCATTTTCTGTGATAACTAGAGATAAAAATAACGATTTAACGACTAAGCGCTTTTTTTAAAAAAAAAATCAGTATTTCATTTTTGGCAAACTTCACTGGAGAGACCTTAATACATCTAATTAAACTATGGCACAAAAAAGTGTGAACAGGCGCACACGATTCATGTGAATACTCGACACAGATGGCTCTGTTGATCAATTTCAGCCTATTATAACGAAGTTTAAAGACACGACTTTGTTAGCCTTAGGAAAAACTAGATCTGCAAAAGTCATCAAATAACAGTGCACATTTTGAAAATATGAACGATGACGCCGGATCTGGTACTAAGAACCGATTCAATAACTGAATAAGCAAAAGAATGAAATGGTTTTCATTTCTACTTTGACAAGTGTGTACATGTGTAAATTTGTATTTTATAAACGACACCCGTGAAAATACAGTAGTGTTCTTGTGTAAACAAGAATATCAACAAAAAACAAAATAGTTACACAAACTTACGTACAAAGATTTAGGCGAAACATTATCAAATTATTGTATTAAGTAAAGTCGACAACACACCCTTGGGGGATCTTCAGTGATATTCTAAGGAAGTTGAAACAGATCTCAAAATGCGGCTCATTTTCTTCCGATTACCACAACATCAATTAAATTCTACCAAAATACAAAACGGATTATGAGAAACTTGTATAACTGAATTTACCAGTGCTGAATGGACGAAAACCCCAAATCGTTATGAGTATAAACCGCATCAAAGCAAACCGAAAAGCGAAGTGTAGCGGTTTCAGACCCTGAAGATATACCGCAACAGATATGCACAGACAAACTGAAATATGGTTTAATATTCCGTCAAAGCCTGTATGCCTACTTTTAATCAGTTCGGCGCCTGAACTTCAACTGCTGTATACTATATGGCCTTAATTCGTTAGTTCACTGCCTGCAAAAGAGTTGATCATGATTCGAAACCCAGATGAATTTATGAAATGCATAGAACTCTGCATGTCAACTTTTTCTCCAGCTTGTTTTTTCTATCGTCTGGGTAATTATTTATGTCTTGTTGTCCCGATAACGTTTCGGCAACTCTTCTCCCTCTTCAGATAATGGTGTCTTGCCTTTTTTCTTATCGACTATAGAAACGTACTATCCGGCAATAGATGAGGACCAAACAAGGCTTCCCACATGTAGTGAAATGGCTGCAAGATCGACTTACATAACTGAAATGAGACATCACGTTCGGCTAACCATTATTTGCCGAACAACAAAACAATTAGTCATCCTGTGGAAAAGTCACAGGAATTAGGAGAAGTGCAGTGACACATTTTTTAATTTTTCTGAGAACGTCTTATTTTTGAGCTGAGCGTGAATGTTCCCCTTAAAGATTTTGGAGATTTTAGCTTGAAATGATCTTAATATAATCATGCATACATAGTTGGTGCACTCATTTTGTTTTGTTCATACTTAGTTTATGAAACAAAATTTAGTCATATACTAGCTGCCGTCGAGACACTGTATGTGTATCTAAGAAGATACGAGATTCGATATTTGATATACAAGTACTGAAGTAGATAGATTAAAAAGAAAATAATGAGTTGAGCAAATTGTCTTTGTAAAATGTCGATGTATTTTGCTCTTGTTGCAAACAATGTTACGCTATCGACTGTTTGCCGATTTCATGGTTTTGTGCCGTAATGTAACAAGATCAAGTTCTTGGCCATTCCTCATCCTCGGGTATGTTCTTAGCATGTTCTTAAATTTTGGTCGATATTCAGCCTGACGTTCTTATAATAAAGGTTCTTATAAAAAATGAATTGAGCGAGCATTGAGCGAGCGCAGAACGGCCCCCCGACTGATCAACTTACAGTTGACAAACAATTATGAAACAGCTAGACTACAGTTATCAGCTAATAGAAAATGTATTATTATGTTTAAAAATATTTAGTCAGTATATTTCATTGCACTAAATTGTATTCTATTTCCTTGTGAATTATTTGCATAGTTATTGACATATTTTTTATGTCCTTCGCCAAGATGGCGTTTGTTAACCCAAATTTAACTTGTATGAGAAAACATTTTCTACATTCTACATCTCTTTTTTGAGTTAAGAGTTGTCTTATTGGTTGGTAAAGATATCAAGACGAAGCACCCCCAGCCCCTTCACCTGCGCGGGCCTTGGACTGCCAATCCAAGGTCCCGGGTTCAATCCCCGGCCTTGCCGAGGGTTGAATTATTTCGGTACCTTGTTTCGCCACACCGTCCGCGGACAGGGACGTTAAGCCGTTGGTCTAGTCTCTCGACGTTCTATCAGGGGACTTAAAAGAACCCACGCACTTGTCGATAGGAGTAGGCTAAATGCCGGTGTTGTGGACTGTCACCTCTTCCTCGACTTCGTGACGTCAGCGTATTCCAAAATATCCGGTTTCGGGTGTCCACAGTACACGAATCCGTGCACTCGGCGGATTAAAAAAATCCACTCTGGAGAGCGGTTTCAAAAGATGCGGTTTCGGTGAGCGGATTCACTGGTTTCGTGTGGACGGAAGGCAGATTAGCATAAAAAAATATATGCGGTTCCAAAAATATCCGGATTCGTGTGGACGGGGCCTCAATTGCGCGAAATTAGCTTTTGAAAATCCAGGCTTTTTCCAACTTTAGATGACCGGGCGGCTCTTACTGTTATTTTTGTATTTTTCCCCTCAAAATTAGAGGGATTGGGTAGGTAAAGATCACTTGTTTGAGTGAAACACGCGTACGCGCTCGCATAAAAGTACTCCGGTTCGTATTCTACTTCTTGTATTCACAGTGCCGTTTTATTTCTTCATAATTTGACCTGAGTTTCTCGCCAAGATATTTAATCGTGTCCATGTGAGAAAACATTGCCTGCATGGCAAAGTGTTACACTCCTACGATAATTTAAGTCGCTTATTCTCTGCTTAGTCAATGTTTTATATTAGCATGGGATCATATTCTAAGGAAATGCATGAAAATAAAAAATATTGCCGAGGCTTTATTCGGATGGATGACGCCTGCATAAGTAATCACTGATGGGTCCTCTCGGCGTCCGATTAAGGTCCGGGTATTCTTCAACTATATTCTAATGTTTGCCTCGTGTGCCTGGTATACGAAGTAAATACACCTGAATGAAGCTGTCACCTCATGCTGATTAAACGCGGGCTCAAGGAACAGTAGATCAGTTGGCGGAAGTTGTTGAGTAACGTGATACAATTAGAGCACGTGATATGAAATAGCCAATTAGAATCTAATAGTTATATAATATGATGTCAACACAACTACAGACTTCTATTATTACCTGGTAGGAAACCATCGAAAAGATTTGGCTGGTTTAGACCTGAAGGACGACATGTTTGGACATATCGCTTTTAAGGTCATAACTCAGGTCTCGTCTCTCTCATGAACCTTCTTGTGATTATACGTTAAACTTCTTCGAATAGTTGTTTACCTTTTCGACCCTTGATCTGAAGTTAAAGTACGCGCCCTTTAAAGGTCTTTGGATTGTTGAGTACCGACAGGGCCAAACCGAACTCTCTCTCTCTTTTACTGGATGGCGACAGGAATTCTTGATGGAGCATTCTATACAACGGTTAGTTTTGTTTCCACTTTTGCATTTAATTTGTTAGTTCTATAGCAGAAATCTGTCAAGTAAATTATCGTTAAAACAAGGAAATTAAGGGAAGCTGAGTATAAATGTTAAGTCCCGTGGTGTTCTAGTTTTCATTTCAGCACTGGCTGTGTAGTATGTTTGTGTAGAAGGGTAAACATCCACAAAATGCAATTAACTCTGAAAGATCACTTTTTGACGAACTGAGGGTTTCACAAATTGAGGAAACGATGGCAGGAATCTTGACAGAATTGTAATTTTTCACTGGAATCAAGTCGTTGCCGATTTAACAGCTTGTGTTTTATGAAACT
Source organism: Antipathozoanthus remengesaui (assembly GCA_025434805.1). Lineage (NCBI taxonomy): Eukaryota > Metazoa > Cnidaria > Anthozoa > Zoantharia > Parazoanthidae > Antipathozoanthus > Antipathozoanthus remengesaui. Next base: position 8,765 of record JANSTR010154773.1, read on the forward strand.
ACTTTGGACGTTATCGCTAACATTTGCTTCAATTAAGACTGCCGCAAATTGACAGGGAACTGTAATACTATGTTTCTTCAGCTGCAATGGAATAGCAAGAGAAGCTGATGTGCCCGCGCCTCACGTATTCCGCTCACTACCGGCTTTATGTCATACAGCTGAAGACTCCATTTGAATATCAAAGCATATTCCTATCTTTATAAGTCTAGAATTCAATAACAATGTGAACAAAACACTACAAGTATAGGTTCATAAAGAAACTCAACTTCGTTTTATTTGTTTGGAAAAGTAAACTACGGATGAAAATGCAATTGAAATAGTTCATGTTTTCTGCACGAAGACGAGATGGCCAACTTATGTTTTAGATTCTTCAACATGTCAACCCGAGTTATGGAATTAAAGGTATAGAGCTGACAGATCTTGGCAGGTTGGAGGAAATCATTTCAACATTATCATTAACAAAGTAAAAACTCGTATTGACATCAACCAATAAGAAAACAAATTTCTTTTCGCCGACATTGGGACAAACCTGAATTGACGTAAGGAAATAAAGGAAGTTTTTAATATATCTTAAAATCGGACATCAGTTAATCAAGGAAATGTGAACAGTTTGGAATTTGAAAGTAAAGTCACTGAACAATTTGAGTTCAAATGGAAGAATACTGTTTTATTGGTACTTATAGTTCAGAGTCAAATTGCTCCCGGACTGACGGATTAGAGCTAACGTCGAAATGTTTATCTTTTCAAAAATTAAAGACTCTATTTTTTGCCACAAACACAAATAACAGGAAATGAAAAGCTGAGAACTTTAATTTTGACATCAAACTCAAAACTGGGAATCAAATCTTTCCCTTTAATTCATTCAGATCCACTGAATCTGCTCTAGCTCACTCGATATAGGAAATGTTGATACAATTTTAAAATGAAAACTGTCATTAACAATTTCTTAGTAATGTGGAGAAATAGAAAACAAATTAAACCCATTCCGTGGCGGACAATATACAAGTCAGAAATTCTATTCAAATCTTTCAAATTCTGGCTTCTCTCATAATATCTTTGTCGGGCGTAACTTTGTTTTGAAAATCTATTCTGAAATAGCGAAATTCTGAAGATCAACACTGTCTTTTTTGCAGCGGCGTTTTGCTCCTTGGAAAAATCTTCCAGTTCTCGATGCTTAATGAAAATTATTGTTGTTTTAAAGATTCAATTTTCAATTTCATAGCGCCGGCAGTATACGCTTTCCTATTATGGACACAACAGTCAGCTTATCGGTTTATTATATATAATGGTATTAATTATTCAGTCAAGAAAAAGATATTCCGAAATGAAAACACGCTCTCGCGATTAGCGAATCGAGTCTCCAAGCACGCTTCAGCTTTATATGAAGCCAGTTTTTAACCGGCGTTTTACAACTAAATATGCGACAATATTGAAATCCTTAAATTAAGTCCGCTCCAACTGAACAAGAATAGCAATATATATATATATTTTGAGAATATATATATATATATTTGAGAATATTTTGAGATTTCAAGAATAGCAATATATATATATATTGTACGATAAATGGTTAAGAAGCTAAAACATGGTATAAAATGCGTTAAAATCGGTGACTCGAGTTGTACGCTATAAAAACGATCTATCACGTTTTATAGCGTGAAACTCGAGTCACCGATTTTAACGCATTTTACCATGTTTCAGCTTCTTAATCATTTTATCGTTCAATATCTACCGCTCTGTACATCGTACATTGAGCCCTTTCGTGCCCG
>JANSTR010154784.1:0-10532 GCA_025434805.1 Antipathozoanthus remengesaui
AAAATTGCACAGTGAAACTAAAAATGCACAATGTATGTTAAATGTGAACTGTTGTTATAAAACAATTCTGCTACAATGAAAAGAAATTATCATTTTTATGTAATCTTGGTCTTGGTTTAAGTGTTCCATGCCTGTATCATTTATTCTATAAAATAACAGTTTATAATGAAGAACAAGCCATATATTATACTACTTTCTACTTCGTAAAAATTAAGAACCTAATTAAGAACCTACTTAGCCTAAAATCCCAGTAAGTATCACAAATATAAGAACCTGTTTTGCCAAACTCTAAAAAAGTAGGTTCTTACACGCAGGTTTTTACTGTATTGCACCCTATTCCTTCTCCCATATAAAAAATACTTGGTTCTCCATATATAAATACCATTTGGTCATCAACAAACAACACATTGCAGAAACTTGAACCAGATATAAGTATCCCGATGGAAACAATCCTAAAGCAGGTGAATGTCAACACTTTCTGTGTTTGAAAAAATGCTTCTTTTTGGTTCATAACAAATGTTATTCTTCCTAAATTTGCATTTTGTTATGGAAATGTAAGCACCAAAACAACTTCACCCACTCTGGAGTATTGCAAACTTTCCTATGCGGTTTTGAGCATCCAAATCAAATTGTTTCAAGAAAAATTAATTAAAATCAGAAAAAGATCACTATACCATGACAAGCATAGACAATTGAAGCAGACAAACCCAATAACTGATAAAGATAAGAACTGGCTGCTATAACAGTTCAGGTATTGTGAGCAGACTCAAACCAACTGCAATGCATACACAATAAATTTCAAGCCAACTGAGTAAGAGCTTCAAACAGCTACCACTTAAAAGTAGAGGAACTCTCAACGATTGGCAAAGCAAAATTGTCATCCTGAAAAATTCATTTTTTGCTCTTAAAACTTTTTATTCAAAATGAATTGAAAACTTGCAAATGCTTTTTTACCCCAGCTTTTATTGACTGATCATAGCATATATTTTTAACATAGTCAGTTTTTTTTACAAAATAAGCAAATGCTCAAGATAGGAAATTACTGGGTTATCTGACCGAAGTTGGTATTTCTGAAAACCATTTTTGGATCAGAAAAGACGATACTTCCTACCAAAAACTGTTGATCTGTTTCAATTCTGTAGAATTAGCACACCTAAGAATGACAACAATATCTTGTTAGAAACACATTTCTCACTGATAAATACATGGTTCATACAGTTCACAAAACATACATTTTCAAGGACTGTCTGTGGGCTTTTGGGGGAATAGAAAGCAAAGGGAAGCTACTTTATTTCGAGACAAGCAACTGCATGGCAAATTTTTAAGTACCTTGTGAAAGTCATGAATTCTTAACTTATCAAGTACTTAAATTTAAGGATCTTTCTTACACACATGTAAAGGGTCACCAGTGTAGACATGTATTATTTTAGGCAGAAAGGAATTGTAATAGAGAATGTGGTTATATGGAGATATTTGTATTTACTGAATGTTATTAAAATGTTTCACTTCAATTCATCAAGTGCTGTAACAAGTAACCACAAAGCATACAATGTTCTCTTACTAGATTTGATTGAAACTATGGCATAAAGGGGAAAAATATGGCAGATGAAAACATTATGGGTCAATTTGGCTAAGTCGCAAAGAAAATTGTGTGAAAACAAGTATGATAATCTCTTACTACATTTGATTGAAACTATGGTGTAAGGGAAACAAATGTGGCAGATGAAAACATCTATGGGGTCAATTTTGCTAGGTCACAAAGAAAATTGTGTGAAACAAGTATGAGTCATGAGAATTTACTTTGGCAATAGAGTAATCCTCACTGTGGGAATTGTAAAAACGCTACAGGCATACAATAAAGCGTATGAATAACTGCAAATCAAGAAACAGTGCAATTATCTTCCATAATTATGCTTAACCCAGTAAATACAAGTTCAAACTAGCAAATTTTGAACATATCTCATCACAATAAAGTTTTGCACAGTAAGACTACTAATACAGTACAATTTATAGGAATGCTGCCAGGGGAAACACGCAAAGCCAATGCATTACAACATTTTACACAAAAGATTTATTTCCATTTGCTTAACACTAAGTACAGCTTTAATCAATAATATGAAGCTTCACTCACCTTTTTTTACGAACTGCCACACTGGGATGGCAGTTGATGAATTTGTTTTTTAAATAGTTTATTTCATATTTCTTTTATAACAACAAGTGTGATCACTAGTTTAAATACCAAGCATCACAAACTACCCAAACTGCAATAAATATTTGCATTGCAATTTGCAACACTTGGTTACTAATAAATAAACCTCCCAACCTGCTGAGAAGCAAACAATTAATTAATATTTAATATTAAAGTTTACCTTACCAAAAGCTCAACTGGGACAACACCACACTATTACCTCCATTGCAATGGCCCAATTTCAACAAGTTACAGTTTCATGTAATTAAACAAGCTTTTTTATTGGGCCTTTTCCTCGATTGTCTTTCCCGAATAAAAACAATTTCTAATATTGCACTGCAGGAAATCAAGGGCTCTGAATTTCAAGTAGCATGCAAATTTTAAGGGAGGTTTTGAAAACTGCACTTTAAAATTGGCCACTGCAAAGGACTCTGTAGAAAAAATAAAATCATCAACAGCAATTCCAATTACAACCAGTTTTGAATAGCACAACTTGTACACAACAGCTGTTCAACAGACAACTTTTAGATCTGATAATTTGAAGTAAAATGATGTGTGGGGGAAAGTAGGTTGTAATTGCAATGGCCCTGCTAAAGCAAACTTTAAATAATAGCTATACATGTGTTTCCACTGCATCTGGGGCATGATGGTTGAAAGTAGTAGTTCTCTTTTTGCCACAATGTCCACGGCCTACTTCATACACCTTTGAAATGATCTTATCGTGAGGCTCAAGTGAACGTGTCCATTTTGGTGCCCACTCCCAATCTCTCAAAGCTTCAGGCAATGAATTTGGAGCTTTACTTTGTAGCAGATTCACAATGATTACAAAGACCAGCAGAAGCACAATTGGCCCAGCTACACCCACAAGGATCTGCCAGCCAGCAATTGACAAACCAAACACGGCAGCAGGGAGGAGGAAGAAACCAAAGACCAGGTAGGCAACAGCAAACCAGCGGTATGTGGCAGTCTTGTTTCCAAGGGACTTGGCAAAACTGATTGGGACCCGACGCATGTATGGAATAGGGTACCAAATAAGAATGCCAGAGATGTTGAAGAACAGATGGCAAAGAGCAATCTGCAGGGCCCGATGTAACTTTGAGCCATCACTTGCCATGGCAGCCAGAATACCAGTTCCGGTGGTTCCAATGTTTGCTCCAAGTGTGAGGGGAAAGGCACGGTCCAAACTGACAACTCCAATTCCAATCAGTGGGGTAAGTGCAGATGTGAAGATGGAGCTCGACTGGACCAGGATAGTCATTCCAGCCCCAACCAGTATGGCAAAATAACCTGTCAGGTGATGAAATGGCTTTGGAAAGTCTGCATTTACAGTTTTCTTGATAACCTTTGCAAGCTGCCCCCTCAACATTGAATGTAGCAACTTGACAATGAAGATAAGACAGAGGCACAGGATGGCCAATGCAACAACGAGGAGTATAATACCGATAGTTGTGTCACTTAGGCCTGTATCAGAGAACAGGAAATTGCAAGGCATACCAATCGTTTCATTCTGGAGTTTTGGAAGGGTTCGGTTCACTAACCCATTGGTAGTGTTCACACTTACAGTAACATTTGCCATAACTTCCACAGTTTTCTTTGAACAGGTAACCTTGATTAAACTCTTAGTCTCATATTCTTTCTTCCCAAGGGCAATTTTTTCTATTACTTTTTTGTCCAACTGGATAACCAACTTTGTAAATGGTTTGGTGATGACCTTGAGTAGTTCTTTCTTTGTGGCTTTGCCTTCTTTTATGTCCATGGCTTTAACCAAGAAGCTTGTGATGTGATATAGGTAGTGTGTTGCAACTTCCAAAGGAAGGAGGATGATAACTGACAACCAGTTGAAGATATCATGCACCGTTGCCCCAGCAAAGGCACGTCTGAATTCATTGCGTTCAACGGCTTGTGCGAGTGACACCAGGGTGTTTGTAACAGATGTTCCAATATTTGCCCCCATCACCATGGGGATTGCAGGTTGTACATCGATGACTATAATAGAGAAAGCCCAATGTTAATGACAAGGAACATCCCCACCCACACCAACTACCCAGACAATAGTTGCTTATTTCAGCAGGAAGCATGAACACACCTTACATGGAGTAATACTTTTTATAAGTCTCCCAAGTAACTACACTACAAGTACCGATTACAAACAAAACACTTGTCAATGTTGCATACAAGAGGGCAACCTTTAACTGGGCTCTAAAAAGCACAAAAACATAGCAAAAGTAGTTTGGTTCTTTGCTGCCACAATCTTTGCATAGCCAAAGGTCACAACTCGATATTGACTGAATGGAAGCAAAAAAAATGCCACAGGCTTGAAATTTTGCCTATAAAAAATGGCAAAACATTTTAAAATCAATGACAATGCGCAGCTTTAGGTTAACCACATAACTGCCCCCCTCCGTTAACAATGACAAGTGAAAGTGCTATAATTACCCTTTATAGGAGAAAATATTACTGGAAGGAAACTTTTCACCAATAGATACCACATCTGTTATTCTCAGTGTTGACTGTTCCAATTGTAATGTGTGTTAATTTTATGGCCAAATAAAATAAATTCTGGGTTTCTCATCAGTACCCAGAATGAAAAAAGCTGCCGCGTATTTTTTTAACAAATAATAAAATATCACTCTTTGCAAATGCAATTGGCAGTCACTCACATACAACCGTGACCTTTGTTTTGCTTCGTTACTCAACTGGTAACTCCTTAAAAAACCCGCAAACCTTACTTTTCAGAAAAATTCTGATAAGAAACTGGGATTATATTTTACTTGGCCCGAGTATGTTTTAGGATTCTCGAGTTTGCCATTGGAGCAACAAGCATTTAAACTGAGAAATTACTACCGAATTATCGCTCAACTGCATATTGAATCTGGAATTATCGGATGGAAGTATTCAAAATTGGCGAAATATAAATTGTCTTCCAGTAATATTTGCCTCTAAACTAGGATTTTTTTAAATGAAATAAGCTATGAACTCACTTTCTGCGGCGACCATAGCCACAACAATTGAGGTGCTGGTGGAGGAACTCTGTACAAGGACCGTAGCAAGAAGCCCGATCATCAACCCAGCCACTGGGTTGGTCAGAATCTTGTTCGAGGCGAAAGCTTCGCCGGCAGCTTTTCCACCAAGAAGTCGAAATGCGTTGCTGAGGAAGTCCAACGAGCAGATGAACATATACAGCAGGCCAATTAGCAGGATGATTTTGGCAATGTTGATCAGGACTCGCTGGAATTTCATACCGGCATTCATCTCTTTTTTTCCGCGAACACGTGTACGTTCAAAATGGCGCGCAATTCATTGAACATGCAAAAGAAAATGCAAAAGAACACAAATTAGCGAAGTGTCCAACAATTCACAATTCAAATTGAAATAACAGAAATTTACCTTCCCACTTCAGTCCATCGTCCTTAAACTCGGGTAAAGCCCATGGGTCAAACTCGTCTTCAGAGACGTCGCTTTCCGCCTTGTTTGTACTTCCCGCCTCTCCCACACCGTTTTCCATCTTAAGAAATTGCTCGTTCTGTGTAAAAAAATAATAGAAACTCAATCAGATGAGGATATCTGATGCAAAGAGTCGTCAAACCAGTAAACAGAAGTCCCTAATTGCAAATCAAACTCGTTATTGGGTACTCACGTTATACGCGTTATCGATTTGTTCTGCTTTCTCGGACATTTCTTCGTTCCTCAAGTTTGAAAAGACTTCACCACGTTCCGCCATTACTGGAACTACCGCTCACGCATCGCAAATCGCAATTTATACCACGATCTATGATGACGTACACAACTCCTGAACCAATCATATCGAGTTCCTCTGCTTCCCTGATTGGCTGACTTGACTGAGGTGAGCCCGATGCATGCGTTGTACACGTGAAACAGGTCGTTCACAGTAGTCATAGTACAGGAGAATTTACACACTGATCAGGCTTCTTTCATTTTAACACATTCTAAATTGGGCTTTCTTCGTTTTCCCTCCAAATTCCATATCGATCTATCTCACATTAAAGCATTTTATAACATGTGAAAAAAGTTTCATAAAATTCATCCCTAAAAACGTGACATAAATTTCTTACGCTTGAAGTGGGAAGTGGCGTGGCGTGGCCGGCAGAGTCGAGTCAAAGACGTCGACAGAGGTTGGTTTCCTGACAGAGTTTTTAACAGCGGATGTTGGCCAAACTTGGAGCTTAGGAAACTGGTGGCTGCATCGCTTCTTAGATTTTGATTTAGAATGCTTTTTCTTAGCTTTTAGAATTAGTTGCGTGCTGGAAAGAACTAGCGAACACCTGTTTGTATTAAAGGAAGCTAGCTGAAGGGTGCCAGTTTTATTTAATTTTAAGCAACCTTTCATTGATTTGAATGACAATGCGCTCTGCCAACTCACCGTATCAGCCAAACCGTCGAGGTTTGAATTTTTCTCGATTTGGTGCGCAAAGAAAGCAACAAACTTTAGGATTATTTATTTCACGACTTTCGTTTTGTTCTTGTCGCCTGTTTCGAGTTAATAGATCAAATTTTAGTATTTTGAACTAGAGGGATGAAAGTATTCGGGTTGGCGGGATACCTTCGCGCCTAAATTAGTTACTAACTGCCGGTTGTATTAATGTTGAATATGTTAATAAACGAAGCACATTCTTGTGTAAATTCGGTCAAAGCTGGTCAAGACTAATATCAAAACACAGCAAGTTTGACAATTGATCCAAAACATTTGAAAAGAGCATGACAAATGTTGCGTACACCAACCGTACGGCGTCTTAAAGTATAGCTACAGACTACAGCAGTACAGTGATCTCGCGAACAGGGATCTAAGGACGCCACTTCAATTTTTGAAAGACAACTAAATATTGGATTGTTGCTGAAACAAAACACAAATGTGTGCAGTTGGGTTCCATTAATCAAGTGTCGCGAACAAATTACTTGTATTACAAGTATTTTAGGTTCAAATTTGGCCGAGAAGGTCACACGAGTTTAGTCTTGAACCATAGGTAATAATATAAGTAGTACTACTACTAGTCTGTGCATGTACATCAATATTCGATAATGCCGGAACTGCTTTCGGCAAGAACTATTTATTTCTGAGATGTCTTGTTCAGATTTAAATGATGACAGCTCGAAAAATGGGAACAATTATGAAAAGAAAGAAATCGTGTGGGTCCGCCGTCGCCCATCAGCTTTGCCTTTAGTTTGGATCTGATCTTTTAAGATCTTTAAAAATTTCCTTTTTCGAATTCCAGGAGCCGCGGAAGCGGAGGGGAGGGGAAGCTGGGAGGCCTTGGCCGACACTTCTAAACGTCTTCTTTCAAAATTGCAAAGAGTAACTGACGAAATGTATTTTAACTTTATGCCGTCACTAGTCAGCAACTGATTTTGTCAAAGTGGCCCTGTCCCTCCGGCCGCGGCCCCTGAATACTACTTTTAAGTAGTATAATGACCTTTAAAACCCTGCACAACCTCGCAAAAACATGTTACTCAGTTGAGTCGACCAAGTACTCCCTCAGAAGCGAAGACTCTACTACTGTTCCTGCTGCCCACACATACTAAACTCTCCTTTTTTGGAACGTCTACCGAAGTATATCAGAATTCCTTACAATTATACAAGCGTTCACAAATGTGTGCATAACATGTCATTTCATAACATATTGTTATTATTATATTTTTATCATCAAAGCTATGGCTTGGCGTGCAGTACTTCCTGTGATAGATTGGCGGCAAAACAAGTTACGAGCGCGATTTCCAAACGTGGCAACAATATTGATATCTATCCTCGACTGTTTACACGAGAGAACCCAGTAAAGTTAGACCACACGTATGAAGTTCGCCTTCGACTTACTAAGTACAACTGCTATTGATAGCGATCATATATTATCTGCCTTCGACAAGTAGAAATAGAACTCAGTTTACAGACAAACTTATGAGGTTAGTATATGTACAGTTTTACTTGTTTTTCTTACCTTTCATATAAAGTTTATCATCAACGCAAGGCCAAGGTATTCACTCGAGAATGTTTTAGAAAACGATATTTTAAAATCAATGACATATTTGACACCGCATTCTTCGCTTGCTTTCTCTGTGAAGTTCTAGTTTTCAAGAGGCTTTTCAGCTGAAAAAAAGGGAATATGCAGTCTAAATTTAGCGCATTACTGTACCTTGAACTTATGTAAAATTTATAAATATTACAGCCAGTATTGAAAAGACGATTTTTAAAAGTGCGAAGTGTATTGTGCAGGCAATGCTAAACCAAATTCACTTCGAATAAGTGCTTTTCAAAAAATCAGTCTTTTGGAAACAGCTGTAGATATAATGGAAGTGCGTGGGCGCAGTGTAGCGTGAACTATAAATTTATGATTGTATGATTCACGAAGCGGTGTGCAACTGATAAAGTTCTCTATTCCTTTATCACTACGTAGTAAGTTATAACTTCTGTACAGAACTATCATAAATCGTAACGGCTCCAGTATAACATCCGTTTACAATAATTGCCGTATATATCATTTGACGGATCTCAAATATTCTCTCGCAAAAATATATTTATTTTATGCTCTAATCTATAAATATTGTTTTGTAATAAAATGTTCCAAAATATAAATTGACTGGGTATATCGTTATTCAAAGCGCGGCTCATAGTTTCGACTGATCACATTTTATTTCCAGTGATTATTAGATTTGTACCTTGCACTGGACATATGAGCTGAATTCTCGTATTCCATTTTTTGGAAATTTATAATTTTAATATGCCGTTCGTTTTTTAACATATCTACAATGAGTGACCTTGGTCACGTTGCAGAATCTCGATTCAGTGAATCGTTTGGGCCACACACCAAGTCATTTAATTAAACCAAAACTCCGAGTCTCAGGCGAGTGTATCACTGTATGAGTTGTTTTCTGAATAACATATATTTATTTCGTTTGCAATTTCAGTGAAATATTGTTATATAAATATATATTCGAACAAAACGTTAACTGACGGAATAATTTAGGTCCGTCAGTCATTTTTTTAGAATCTGAATTTAATGCTTTTTAGTTTTTGTAACTCAAAACAAATCTGAGCAGGTTGCTGTAGTAACATCTGATATCACCAAAAATCGAGGGGGCGTTTAATTTATTTACATATTGGACGCGGCCGGCCACCTTTGACTGATACTGATAGTTATAGGCATAAATGGAATTTGTTCGGAGTGACAATTTTACTTTTTAGCTTTATTTGGAGTTTGTTCGGACTGGGAGAACAGAGCGAAACCGTATTTTCGTTCTTTCGACCTCTGTGTCAACGAATAATGATAATCATGCAATCACGGTCAAGATCGGCCAACAACTGCTATCCTCTATTAAACAATAACGCTTTGTCAGAACGTTTTGATTTTTGTCCAGATAGGTCGCCGGATTAGTTGGCAAGAACAACTTTTTATAACAACAATACTATTTTAAAATGGCATTACTGATAAGCTCTCCGCCGTGAAATATCACTTTCAGGTCAAAATGATAAAGTCTTTACTGATCGGTGAAAAGGTACACATCAATCAAGCAAAATACATTCTATTACACTTCTGCAGTTTATCGCCTGACTTGTCGTGAATATGGAGATAAATGCTCTAATGATTCAGCTGGCTGGTGTCTTTTCTGGTTGACCACTCCGATGTGGCCGAATTCCCAAGGAAACGAGGCCTTTGTCAATTCAAAAAACAAGCAATTCACACCCCACATGGATGCATAATGAAAGTACATCACTACATGGCCTTCGAATTCGCAAATGAACGTTGACTCTTTGTAGTTAGATATACAGTTTAAAGCTATGGTTGGAATACACAGTATAGGGCCAGTATATATTCAGAAGAAGATTTGATTTTTCCAAAGTTGCAATAATATATTAATAATGCTTTCCACTTCCGTTTCTAATCAAGTACTTTTAAGCTGGACTTTACACCCGCGCGACGATCAGGTGACGCTGTGCTGACACAGTAATCAGACCAGGATCGAGGTGAACTGACAGTGTGAGGCTAAGATACATGACAACAAAAAAACCCAGCTAGAAATCTGCAAGTATACAAATATTCACTTTTGAAACACGCAAAAAATAAATACGGTGTTATACGAAGCCAAAAGTAGATAACTGTATCAGTGTATGAGCTATTTCGAATAAAAGCGCACCAGCTGATCTGGCTCCATGACGTCACGGGAAAAACCTGTTATCAGTATAACAATATGCATAGAGAAATTACCGCATTCTGATTGGCTAAGAGCTCCTCTGTTAATCCCAAACAGTGCAAATTACAAAAAAACAGTGCAAATAACATGTAATTTGCACTGGTTGTACACAAACAACGTGGCGGCCAGGTTTGTCGAGTGCAAA
>JANSTR010154795.1:0-10532 GCA_025434805.1 Antipathozoanthus remengesaui
ACTTGAAGGAATACTAAAGCATCTGCCAATAAAGGAAATCAAAGATAGGTTACCACGAAAGCATCAAGCAGCCTCAATACTTGAATACTAAAGCATCTGCCAATAAAGGAAATACAATGTTGTGTATAAAACAAAGAGGTTTAGAAATACTTTTATAATGCACTATGCTGACAAGCAGCAGTTATAAATTGAATTTTGTTATTAGATCAGTTTTAGTCGTATTTATAATTATTATATAATATAGTTAGGATTTATAATTTTGAAGTTTTACTACATGCAATGACCACAAGTAATTCAGCTTATACAATAGTATATTATTGTTATTATTATTACTAGCTCAAAGTGCTTGGGAGTTAAAACATTGCCCTCATCCCTTCCCCTGTTAAGTTAGGGTTAGGAGTCCTGAAGGACTTTTATATGTTTACTTTTTCTCATTTGCATGCTGCAGGACTGTGGCAGGTATACTTAATAGCAAATTGGGGCCCAGAGACTCGTGGGGTGCAAAGACACATTCTTCCTGCGGATTAAGGACGAGCCATGAGTCATACGTTCTAGATATCCATCTCTCCTACAAATTCCTTTAAATCGTTTTATTATCATTATATTGCCAGCAGTGGTTTCCTCTACAGAACCAGAGACCAGGGTAACGTTCGGCAATGTAGAAACCAGATAACATCATAAGAGTTAGTGACTGTGTACTTATTGCTGTTTAGGTTCAAGAGTACCGAAACCAAGAAGTCGTTAAATGACCTACAAGGTAAGATTGATATGTGCGCATCATCACTGAGTAAGTGGAAAGTACAGTTTGCATGTACAGTACCTTAGTACTTTAATAGAAGAAGAAAAAGAAGAAAGAAGAAAAGTGTGACCCGACTGTGTTACAATTGATTTATGACACTATCCTTATAATCACACGTTGAAATATGATCCAAACTAAAGGCACTTTCCATTTGTCAGAACTGGCCGGTCTGACCTGCACAATGAAGGGTAAATCTTGACTGAGAGTTGTTGTTGTTGGTCTTGATTACAGATAACAAGTATCATAAAAACCAACTGGAGTAATTTTAGTTTTCACCACTCGAGATTTACACTCCATTGTACTGGTCGGACAAGCCAGTTCTGATAAATGGAAAGCGCCCTAAGTCTGGTCTTTTCAACTTTGATCCCATCTCGGTCCCCATTCACTGACCTGGATGAAGAGACTGGATTAGCGGCTATCCAGCGATATGTGATCGTTATCTGACGACATGTTGCATGGATTATGAATGATATGTATATTCCTGTATAACATTATTGTGGAAAATACCTTCCCCCATGCCAACCCACCCACCCCTGGAGCAGCTTAAGGCCTCGTTTCTCGTTAGTCGTTGTGTTCGCCAGAATCGCTGAAAAACATGTTCAAATATTTCAGCGATTACATGAAAGCGAGGATTCAGCCATTTTGACGATCTTGATTGCTGGGATAGTCCGGGTTTTTATTTCAATTCCAGTTTCTCTCTTATCACAGGGAACGTTAAAAATCCTTGCAGTCGCATCAATTGTATGTAAACCAGGCTTTAGTTATTGATTTTACTGACACAAGTATTTATTTCATTGTGTTCAGGAGGATGTGTTTCTCGCACCACTGGCCACGGCCTCGCTCTCATGTCGCTGTATGTGCGCTGGATGTTGCTCTGCGGCACCAACCAAACCACTACAACCCAGTCCTTTGGATTTTTCACCGCAGTACTCCTCTTCTCTCTTCTGGTTTTTGTAGCAGTATTCAGAAGACGCTTTGTCCGATATGGTGTGTTGTTACTTCAGTTGTGCCGCATCCGTTTAGGGGAGTGAGAGATACATCTGGTTTGTATGCATCGATCCTAAGTGTTATGGAATGGTTCGGTTTATTTAACCCTGACTTGAATGGCGTCATCATTCACAGCTACACACCTAGACTGAGCGAATCCATAGAGCTGCCATTAGATGGACTGTGAAAGTTTAATTAACAAATAGAACAGCTTTTCTCGTGCTCCGTTACTGTAATAAAGCAGGCAGGAAGTGACGAGAACACGAGAGAAGGGTAACGGAGAACACGAGCCGAAGGTGAGTGTTTCTCCTCACTTCTTGAGTGTTCTCGTCACTTCCTAAGTGCTTTATTACTGTACGGAGCACAAGAAAAGCTGTTCTATTTTTCTTATAATATAGACAAATTTCTCCATTTTCATTTTGTTGATGTGACTTACTTGCACAGTTGCAGTTAATTGCTTCGCGATCGGCTTTAGAAACTATGCTGTTTACTTCTGAAGCAGAGAGCTTGGTAAATCTTTGTTCAGGTTTTCCATGCAGGATCTTTATATGAGTTGGAGACTGAGTCAACAATTGGAATAGTGCATTCAAAATCTTTTTCCGTTTTCCCAAGTCGTAATGTAAAGTCGCACTGGGACGCAGCCATTTTGTTTCCCTCGGAAATCGACCAAAAGTAATAGTTGTCATGCTAACTGTGCTTTATATTGTGAGGGAGCACGCTTTTGGAGCAATCAGAACGATTGATATATCAAATCTATATTGTAATATAAAATATTGGCAAAATTACGGTTCTTTAAATATCATAATATCTGAACTAGCGAAAATATTTGTTTTGGTCTCTGCTTCTGACAGTGACAATAGCCAATTGCTCCCAACTTATATTAAATCACCTAAAGTTGACGAAAACATTTTTCAGCTTCCGACAAAGGGCTACCACTCGAAACATCAGCTTTGCTTTATCAGCTCTTGGTTGATTTTATAATACGTTTTACTTACCAGCCGACGCAGTTTATAATTTTTAACAACTATTCACTTAGAGTTTCCTCCAATTTAATTCGTGATTTCTGCCAATCCCTTTCGATGTTCTTATAAATATTTTATTTCTAAAGTTTTTATTTTGGGGTCTTGGAAGAAGGTAAACTTTAATGGAGCCTGGTTAATCACAATTTAGATAGTGAAACCATTGCCTGATTATAAATCTCGTCTGAGTGCTGTTTCTTTTATTGACAACTTCTTGCTATAGTTTTCTTTGTCAGAAGTTGGGGATTGATGTTGAATCCTGGACGGCTTGTACAGATAGAGAATCCAAGCGAAAAGGCAAATAACAGAGAGTGAGGCTTAAGAGAGCGTTTACGGTACTACCGATCGCTCTCAAGCCCTCTAAATCCCTTTCTTCCTTCAAACACTAGTCTTTTAGTTCATCTAATGAAACCCCGTCGGTAATTTGCCCGTCCGTCACATTCAGTTTCTTTCTATATCAATTGCCTTAATTGTTAAATCAACATTTTATATTTCCCTATTTGCGTGAGGGGTGAGTGGGAAGGGAATTTTTTTTTCAAGGTCGTAGTTTTTACGGTTAGGAATGCTGATGGGGATGAGGTTTAGTTTAGTTGAAAAAAATTTTAACTTTTCAAAAAATATTTCTATTTTAAGATATATTAAATTATCTCTGTGATAGTAAGTGTTACTCTTTTCAAATAAAACATTCTTATGATTACTTAAAATGTTAATATTTAACATCGTTTCATTTATTTAAATATTTATCCATTTGTCTAGAATAAAATCCCACAAACAGGAAATGTGTATATTGTAGGTTTATACTGCGTGTTTTAACTACAGTTTACACCCTAGCTATTTTCAAAACCCTTAAACAAGAAAGGAGGCGGTTTCGTTCAACCTCCCTCGTCTTTTGTGATTATATTTTAAGGATTCATTAAAAGAGTTCCTGAATTCGTTTCAAGCAGCTGTTACCTATTAAAACATGTATTTTAAAGTGAAAGCACATTTCGTTTTTTTCCGTGGGAATTGTTTTACATCAAAATGTTAATATTTAACGTAGTTTAATTTATATAAATATTTATTCATTTGTCTAGGATATTTAAAACCGTTTATAACCTTTTAAAATCCCATAGGCCTGACCAAAACAGGCAATAAACGCTATTCGAACTCGAAACCCCAGTGACGGTTCGCCACATAACAAAAGAGAGCGCCATGCCTCTCGGCCATGGAAATTAAAGTGATTTTTAGTGCATGTTTCCTATCGCGTAATTGACTCGATTCGTATCGATTTAGAACCTTAAATCAATAAAATGGCAATGCGATGTTATAACCAATCATAAAATGATCCTTCGTGACAAATCTTGACTGCGTAGCACTGATATACGAGGAGTACGAATTATTTAATTATATAATTTGTTAAATTATTTATTTATTTTTATTTATTTTTTATTATTTATTTTTCTCTTGTCAGTTGTGTATTAAATATTTATATATATTTGTTTTAGCTCTTGTTTGTGTATCTATTTATTTATTTGTCTAATTATTAAATGCAAATACAACATGCAAGAGATGAGAATCGTAACATTAAAAAACCTTGAATGTCAGACATATATACCTCTTTTTAGCTAAGTGCCAGGTCCGTACGGTAAGTTATGGACCGAGTTTTTTCCCTTCCTTTTATGGCCGAAGCGCGCGTGCCATGAAAACATCGAGGATACATAATTTACCGCACTGACCAAGCAAACGAGGTTAATAAGATATTTATTATATGGCTTTATTGACAATGTAAATAAACTTTATAAATGACGGCTGCTTGAGAGCTGGAGCATGGAGCTTCATACGGCAACTTACAGTACTGAAATTGACCAATCACAGCGTGTGAAATCAGTCAGCCATACAATAAATTATTAATACGTATGATATGAAACGATATAAATGTTCGCATACGGTTTGATGATTTCTGTTCTGGTTTATTGAAATATATTTTACTGCAATAATGCTTCTCTAATCCCGTAGCTGTGTTTCTGTAATCTTGTACTTGAACTGCAAAATCAAGTGTTTCTAAAAGCATTTTTTAAAATTTAATTGGTATTCCACCTATAAAGCTGGATAAATCGGGAGTGGTTTAATATAAATCGATTGTCATGCTCATTATTGCTGTATATGTTTTTGCTACAAAATCCTCATTTTGAGCACATCTTATGAAATAATCAAACAATCATGTATTCTGGCTGACGTGTTAAATTCTGATATATTTGATACGTATTGAACAGAAGTCGTGCACTCTTGGTATTGATTTGAACCCTTAAACAGGCAAGGGTGGCCTCGAATAACTTTTACAATTTTTTTCTTGGAATTTTGAAATTTTCCGGAAAATGTTTCTAGTAGCAAGTGTTACTTATGTTTGTATACAACATATTTTTGCCAATTCCCTTTCCAAATAATTGGGTTTCATGTGAACTGTATATACACGATTCCATTCCATTCCATATCGACGGTGTTGTTTGTTATTCTGCCTCATGTAATTGCAAAAATATCTTTTTTCAAATCAGGTTAAAGAACAGCCAATATTAGCATTTCAAATGCATATATTATGGTCGAAAAACTAATCAAAATGAACTGATTTACGCTCGAAATATCACAAATGCACGACAAAGGTGAGGTTGCTTATCAAACGTACTCAACTCCTGATTCATAGTGAATAGCTTGATATAATAGATCAACAGTGGATTACCCACGACACTGGCCTTGACTAGCCACTGATATAGTTCATACTTAACGACAGTCCATCCAGTTCGATATCTGGTGAGGCAGTGTGCCGAGAATTCTTTTTCGCTTACGTGCATTTCGATATCTTCTTTCTCCTTCGACTGACACCCTCCAATACTCTTTGACATTCTTTCTATAATGACAAAACTTGGTAAAATATTGTTGAGAACAAACTGTATTTATTTTTGGTATCATCGTGCACTATTTATCGTGGCGTCAAAACACAAGACGATTCTTCAATATTTTTCTGCTCTGTCAGAATAAAATGTGAACGAAACTCGTAATCAGGCCTCGTATTTTCCGAATGTGAACTTTTTCGTGAGTACAAGATTTTTGTCAAAACAAAGGGAAAAAACTATAGGGAATTGCTTGAACTACAAGTGATAACTGTGCCTCTTCAGGGGTAATTTCATGGTTATCAGCCTAAATACATGGTTACAAAGTGAGTGATCATAGCCGTGATCAAAACCGATGTACTTTGAAGCGAGCTGCATGCCAGTTGTGACCTCCAACAGTTCAAATAAATCCCGCTTTAGAAAAGAAGAAAGCGTGGACTCTTTAAAATCCTAATTAATGCATCATTTGAAAAGCTGTTTCCTGTTCTTTACTTTGCAATTGGGCAATTATTTATTGATGCGATCGATGTAATGAAAGCAATTTGAAGTATCTTGAA
The DNA here is from genome assembly GCA_025434805.1 of Antipathozoanthus remengesaui. Lineage (NCBI taxonomy): Eukaryota > Metazoa > Cnidaria > Anthozoa > Zoantharia > Parazoanthidae > Antipathozoanthus > Antipathozoanthus remengesaui. The sequence continues at coordinate 6,227 of JANSTR010154795.1, forward strand.
CTTGGAATTAAAAATATGCAGATTGTGTGTAGATGAATTCTTGACCAGCCATAAGAAGACCTTTTACAACTTTAGAATAACCACAAGCTGAGGCCAAGCCAAGAAGGATGTCTGCCATGTGCTTTCGCTAAGGCAGAAAACACGATTCCAGTACTTGGCAATTACCGATCTTTGTCAACCAAGAGACAAAGTAAAGTGGAGTTTCTCAAGTACTGACAAATTGAAAATTAATTGATTAGTATTCTTATTGCGAAATGTTGACAACTAACGCAAATCTTGGTGGCACATACGATGCAACAACTTTTTTACGCATTTTTAAATTATTTACGGTGACCAGGAGATATTTGATGAAAAGATCAAGTGTAAAATCTGGGTATCTTGTAAAAATCATTTTGTATTATAACACAAGAGCGGTCAATGTGAAATACATTATACTGTTCCATATTGATGAAGAATATAAAAGCAAAAAGCAGCTGGCCAAGAGAGAAACAGAACGCAGCCGCAATAGGTAGCAGGATGCAATTCAAGAAACTCTTCACTTAAGTATATAACTCTACTAATCAGTAACCAAATCCAAAAGTTTGTAATTGAGTTTGATAATAACGTAGTCTTTCTTTTCTTCTCGGAGTCTTTCTTGGCTGTTTTTTGTACATGTTCATTTCACTGAACACTGATTTGTCATTATTTTATAATATGCAAGTCCCTTCCAAACAGACTTGAGCTTTGTGAAGAAGAAATGTTTTATAGCGAAGTTTAAAATTAAAACGACATTTTAATGCTACATACGGTTGCCCAACCTCCATAACAAATCACAGCTGGGCATTTTACAAGAAACAGGTGAAATCACACTAAAGCTCAGGATGTGTAAAAACTTCCTTTGTATTATTTCATTTTATTTTTGTCCCTCGCCGGAAGTTATTTAAAATGTGGCCTACTGAACCCGGCCTTAGTTGCGCAGCGTTTTGAAATAAGGATTGCATGATTTTGACAGACTTCGTCTTAATTTATGCAATTCTGATTGTACACAAGCAGTGTAATTTTGTAGTTTCAAGTTTATTCAAGTTTTATTCAAGTTCTGAGAAAGACATTCATATTGGTCTTGACTTATTTCCAGAATTTGATTAATTTTCGGCTTCAGTCTTTATTAAGGTTATTCTCACACTCTCCTTTATTTATATCATATTAAACTTCTAATTTTCCACCTCTTGTTGAATATTTTTTAATTTAATCTCTTTTTTCACATATTTGCAATATATTTACAAAGATAATTAATAAATTCCATAATATATATATATAAATGTACTGAAAACAGAGTTGAAAAAGAAAGAATAAAGAATACTAGACAGCTACATTCAGGTCTCTTGTTGAACTTGACATTCTGAGAATTTGAAGAACGTCGAGCCTCGGCGTAAAAACAGAAGCGTTCTCAATGTTTATTTGCGTACCTGTTTGATTGTGTGTCTAAGCACCTTTTTAAAACATTTTTCAAAGCAATTTCCTTCAGTATTGCTACATAAGGATGTCTATACCTGAGTGAGATCAGTGACTGTATGTATCAGTGAAACTTCAATTGAAAGTGTTCTGTGCTCTCGTCACGAGAACCGCACTTCTGTTTCTTGAAAATTCAAAACTGAAATGAACATTTGTTCTTAGCTCTGTTCGTAGAAAAAAAAACAGCTATTTTCATATAAGAAAAATATATTTTTTCTTCAATTGTGCATACAATAGCCATCTGATAGCAGATCTGAATGTCTTTGTTATGAAACAAATTTATATTGTGCAGGCCACCATGTCGACAAATCGATTATAGAATAAGTAAACTTCGTGCTGTTGCATGTATTTAGACCAATGAAAAACTTAGACGCTTTCCTGCAGTGACAAAGTGTTGAAAAGATCACACAATTTTAAACGTATGGCGCAACCGTGCATCTCCCCCAATTTTACCCACGCGCTGAAGTTTGGGGAGGTATACTATATAAAGAAGAGGGCAGAATGACAAAGTTACGAATAACTCTAAAGTGGTTTTAGATTAACGGAACCCAATTCATCCGTGTTATTGAAATTGATAATGAAGGCTTCATCTGTTGCTACCGCGCTTTTTTTGGTTGTGTTATCTTCCATGTTGCTGCCGAGCAATGCTTGGTTTATTGTTGTTACAAACCTTAACAGAAAACCGACTCCTCAGCCGGCTAGAGTAGCAACGACCGGAAGTAATACGACTTCAACAGGGGTGAGGAACTGTTGTGCATCTATTTACCTATCCAACATGTATGCCATTAATTCTATAATCACTCGATTTATCTATATCTATCAAGTACACTCTTTTTTTTTATAAGACTATACTTTGTAAGAATATTAAGGCTGAAATTGGCTACATTTTAAGAATATTTTAAGAATAATGCTGAGGCTCAGATTTTGTTAAGAATATAGTTTTGCATGTTTGAAAAAAAAATTACATTACCGATTACATGTATTGAAATTGCTCTCTAATCCCAACTATGGCAAAGCCAACAAAAACAACTAAGAAAACAGAACCAGTTATGATCTATTACGACAGATCTATTATCTTTGAAGCTATTCGATACCACAGTCATTTTATAAACGGAAATTCCATGTCGCCGATATTCCCGAAACTAAGAATATTCGTAAGAATATTTTCAGTCTAAAATCGGTCAAAAAAATAAGAATATCCAGCTTCGGTCTGAAAAACAATATTCTTATAAAATAAAAGAGTATAGATAGGAAAATGGCAAGCAAAGCGAGTGTCGGAAGAACGTTAAAAACAGAAACTAGAACATCCCCATCCCATCCCCATGTTTTATATCGCAGTTGTTATGTTACTAATTTCTCGTGTTGTCACGGGCATAATTGCTAGACTGCGCTGGCAGGTCATAATATTGTCCCTTTTAGCCTGCGTAACCGATCGACCCTTCCTGTTCTTCCCCTTCTTCCTCTTTATAACTTATCAAAGCATCATAGAAAAAACAAACTGAACCAGAGAACAAATCCCTAAAGATTAGTCAAAACGAACTACATGTACCACTCAGACATCCAGCTTTTTTTCCAGTCATGGTAAGCATCAACATTAATATTGAGCATTTACAATGGAGTTGTAACCATCGAAATTTTTTACGACACAGCTTGGTCTATACTTAATCGAAACTTTGCTTTTAGAATACTGATAGTAATGATATGTAACACATATCTAACTTTTTTAGTATGAATCAAAGGCGGTGCTCTTTTGCCTTTTGATTTGCGTAAGATTCATCGTTTCCCTTAGATACGCTAATGGTGTGTTCAGCTGCCCAAAGCTGATGCAATAGTCCAGTGAATAGATTTGACTAGATTTGTAAGTGACATTGCTTGTAAAACTTAGCGGTTAGCATAGTTAGTTCAGTATCGCGCACTTGTATTCTGCTGTAGTTCTGATAGCAAGTTGAGACATCAGTTCCTGGCCGACCCTTTTTAGTGGACGTTTGAAACTGTAGTTCGGAAAACCGCCAGTTAAACCAACAGAATCCGAAAAGATTAAGGCCTATGGAATATCAATACTAAAATCTGAAGACACTCAATACAGAACTACAACCTCTTCCGGGCTGAGTCATTTCGCCGACCTGTATAGGTCGTACGGTAAAAAGATCCACTTACCTCTCTATAAAACAAGCAAAAAATAAAGCTCTACCAAAAATATGCAAGTTGCCAGTGAACGGTTCCCCATCAGTAAGATAATCACCAGATAATTAATAGACCAAATGCAAACTCGCGTTGTTCGTCAGTAGCAGTATTAGTATAATATGAATGCTATGTAGGAAGATCTGGGCTTTATGCGAGGCTCATTTTTGCTATGAAATATTCTATTAAAGTGTTATATACTTTTGTATTTTCAGCAATTGGATAAACGTAGTGTCAACCCTTCAAGATTTTGTCAGCTGGCAGCCCGAATTTGTGAAAAGGAAACCTTTGCAGAGAAGAAATAATCTTTGTATATATGACAAACTTTGATGAGTTATCATTTTTTGTGGAAAATGTTAGGAAACGGAGTAATTTAATTATTCTACAAATGAATGAAGAGATAAGAAAATAAACTAATTTAAATTGTCAATAACACGAGAGTGATTTCTTATATTGATTAAAAAAATACGAGTTTAAAAATAACATTGATATTCTGTGCTATCTGTAATGAGTTTGAAAAATCAAGTACAGTGTTAATTTGAATTATAAACTGCTTGCCATTTGTGGAATGCATGTTTCTGTGCTCGAGTACTCCATCCTGTGTAATATCACAATCCAATTCAAACCTCAACAC
>JANSTR010154806.1:0-10531 GCA_025434805.1 Antipathozoanthus remengesaui
ATGTATGTATGTATGTATGTATGTATGTATGTATGTATGTATGTATGTATGTATGTATGTATGTATGTATGTATGTAATACTATCTCCTACTCATATTCTAAGGGGTGGACAAAATATCTATTATTTTCTTTTTCCGTCATAGTTACAATTAGTTTTCTAAGAATGGCGATCAACTGTTTGTCTTGTATCTCTTTGTATCGGGGATGCCGTTCTATTTCAAATAGGGACGATTTCTCACCGAGTGACTTGATACAAGTCTGAAGCAACGCACCAAGCTTGAACTCCTGGGCAATCAGAAGCACTTCCACAGACGGAGCACTGTTTTCCGAAAGAAACTTTGAACATTCTCTTGTCAATACGTCGATGCAATATTCTCGAGCAAGTTCCAGAAGACTTTGTGCATCAGGAATTCCTGTAAGGGAATTATTACAACTTTAAAACAAGTGCAAACCGAGAAAACAAAACTGGAATTTTACGGCGTTGGCAGGCACCAAAGGCAGCAATCATTGAGAGATGGAGTCTAAAATACATTTGCAAACAACTATTCCTTTTCTTATTTCAAAATTGTTCTTCTGTCTGTCGCCTAAGGTCTTGGACAAAATTGAACAGTTGGAAATTAGTGCAGCAACATTAGTCTTGGAAGTTTGAGTTGTGGAACATGTACCCATGATCCCCAAACTCATCTATTTCTATAAGAACAAGCGCCATGCCTCCTCCAGGTTTGTTGTCTGTTATTGACTAGAATCGTAGTGTAGTTTCTTTACCTCTAATTTGAAACCAGTCTTTTCGATACAGGAACCCAAGCACCTGTTTGAAAGGGCGAACCGCTTTTCCTGGCAACGGAATTTCCGACTGGTCCTTCTCCCGGAAATGCTGTGTAAACATCGTTCTGAACACGGCTGAATGGACGGCGAGGATGGCCTTACTGACATGGAATCGAGTTTTTTCCACAACCAGAACAACATCCGCAAATTGATCCTGTCCTTGTGGGAAATCGTCATCATCCTTGAACTTTTGAAGATTTAATATGTCAATTAGGATTCAGAGCGGAAACAAGGCATTTGTGCTGTATTGTTCAGTAGTTATACTTATGTCAGTATTGCAAGAGATGAGTACAGAATGTCAAAGTTTGATGAATGATAACCTCACCCAAAGTTGAAGGGACTCTATCAGCCTGAAATAAAGTCTTCAGACATTCAATGTATATATCTTTACCATAAAGTAGCTTTTCAACCAAACTGGTACCATGTTTGGAAAGGCTTGTTTCAATCTCGTTTCCTCTAAATGTATATTTCTCTGCTATATACCTTGTCTCACGGACAGATCAGATCAATAACTTTTCAGTCACGTTTTTAACAAAGCAAGTAAAGCAAAATAAGAAACATCTGCGTTTTTCTTAATTAAATTGAAAGCTTACAACCTCTTCCTGTTGATATAAGACAGTATTCACTTGCTACAAATCGACTCGCATACTTTTTAATATAGTAATTTAAAAAGTTCAAAACCGAACGCGAAGCGTTTTTTCATGGAGCAATCCTGAAGCGTCCGAGCTTTGATACATTACAATACCACATAACTGCAATACTGTACAATACAATGCAACACAATACAATTACAATACAGTGCAATACTTAGTGAATAAACCCCCTCTACGCTTTTTGTATTGAACAATACAGGCCCGAGGCTGAAAAAGTGTCCGAAAAGTGAACATTTGCCCGAGGCAGACATTTTTTGCAACCAAAAACGAAAACAAAATAATTATAATTGCTTGTCAGCGGTTACCGATATTGGCCTTTCTGTATCGAAAAATAGTGGCGCTGCGAGCGTGCATCACGTGATCGTTTCTGACCAATGGTATTGCGCGTTTTCAGTATGAAAATTACTGTTGAATTATAATCTCCGAATACACTCTTTGTCTTTCGCCTGTTCTTTTACGTCCTTGTTTAGTTAAAGGTTTGCCATACAGTAAACCTGATATCTACTTACTTATCACACTGTGGTACATTGACGCATTTCACGCAAAGTTGGAATTGTTGATAAAGAAGTCCAAGAAATAATTTGCACTGGTTATTTATATTATATTCTCTTTTCCTCAGGCGGACTTACATCTTCACTGGAACGACTGGGATAAGGCATTTGAAAGTGGAGTATGGGAACCAGAGGAAATCGCAGACAAACTTCCACAGTTTCTCTATCTTACCAGAAGAGTACAAAAACATCTCGCTCAGGCTTATGGCGAAGCGTATTAGAACCGTAAATAGTTGCTCTAATTTGACTTCCAAAACTTCACCAACACGGGAAACAATTTCACAAAACAAGGGATCCGGAGTCCAGTTATTGATAGATATCACTAGGCCGAGCAGCCAGATTAAGAAGTTAGTCCATTTATGACAATATCCTAGCTGAAGAGCTTTGTCTCTTTCTTGTTACTTTAAGTTTCTTTACTGACGTATTTTGTATTTTTATTGAAAATATTGAAGTATTATGTTTTATTTTTCCTATTCTACACACATCAGTATATATAACTTGATTGTTTACCAAATAACTTGTATTTCACTATTTGTGTTGGCTGAAGGTCGTAATATTAACCCGTTTACCCCAGACAGTTTATCAGTATGTATTTAATTCTGATTATATCATCCACACAGAATATATTGTTTGGGTATTAGAATAAAGTAGTTTATCATAGTCTGCAAACCAGCTGGGACGAAAAGTAAACTTTCCTTGACCAGTTTACAAGGAAGCTGTGGAAGCACTTTGGGAGAATTTAGCAGTATACCACATGGCGGATTGGGGCCTGAAAGGGCTAAAAATATATTTTACAGATGACAATTAGCGTGGCTACTTACATGTTAAAAGCAAAAATAATAACGCCAAAAAGTTTATAAACATATTCTGCAAAGCGAGGTGCGTCTCTAAACTATTGACTAAAGTTGACAGTTGACTAAAGGTGTCCTGGAACAAACCTGACATCATCTTTATACTGTAGTTACACGATCATAACGCGGAACATGGCGCTTTTGCCGTTTTTCCCTTCTAAGTTGTATTCTTCTAGCCTTTTCCTTGGCGCTTATCTTAACAACAGGAAGAAGAACGGTTTCGTCGTACAGAAGATCATCTCGACACCACAAGAGAAAGCAACACACGATGATGGCAGAGGTGCTTAATAAAATAACGATGCAAACAATAATGGCGTTAGTTGTTCCTGACAATGTTTCGTACTCCATTTTGTTCGCAAGTTCAACGAAATACTGATCCAAAGTTTAAATAGCATGAGACGTGCAATATTTTATGTTGTATAACCCACTTAATTCTTGTACTCTTATGTTGTAACTGTCCACTTCAAAAACTGAACGAAGTATTTCTTCGTGGAACACTTTCCCTGACAAAATTTCTCGATAAGGAAATTTTGATGTTAGCGAAAATTATGTGCTTTACGGAGCTGCCGACAAATATAAAGTGCAACTGAAGGAAGGAAGGAATAAATGGATTCCTTATCGTATAGGCAGATTAGAAATGCAGTTCGTTTTCAACGAACATTGAGTACTTGCTACCTTCACAAGACAGAAGCGAAGACATCAAACCAAACCATGTCATTCAAGGTTCAGAGATGTCAGATTGTTCAGTCAGTGCTCTTTGTCGGTACTCTCGTTTGTGGAAACTCTTGCAGTTGATGATTTGTTTTAGCTTCAAAGAACTTCCTCTAGTTAAAGAAGAGTGCTTGGTATCGTTTCCTTTGTTATCTAACACGTTTACTGTGATTCTGAATCATCAGGGCAGTTGTTGAGTGTTGTATGCTGGAAAAAGTGAGTCAGGTAGAGCCAGCGGCAACAAAAACTTTCGCTTTATCAGAAAATATGTCACTGACTGCACTGAAATAATATTGAAATGATATCTAACCGCGTTGTCTCAACACTGGTTTCCGCTGTGGTTCATTATCTTTGACGTCCTCGTAACCAAATCTTGTAAATATGTTAGCTCATTTTCTTTCTTTTGTAGACGATCTTTTTACGCATCAATCTTGACCAGTATAATGTAGATTTTATCGACTGATATATGTTGTACCTCTTGCCTTGCATGCCACTGTATAAACAGATGCTGTGAACTCATATTTTCATTTCCAAACACTTCAATATTCTTGAATTGAAAAATAAAGGAGCAGCAGGTTGTTCACTGAGAAGATAAAGTTTTTACTCCTTCAAATGATTTCTATTGCCTCGGAAGGAATTCTAAGAAAGGTTATATGAGAATAAGAGAACAGAAATTTTTACAGAAACCCTTTAAATAGATTCCTCGTACCATTCTCGTACCAAAACCAAATCAAAGGATTCTCATAAACATATATTTCGCAAAGTTTCTTTAATTATGTGTAAAAACACTCATTAAGAAGATGACATGTCTTGAGCAATAATATATTAACGATTATAATTATAACAGCATTGTAATAAACATAACTATGTCTCCTGCTGAATTACGTCATAGCATTTTATGTTAAAAGAACCGGCGACACACAAGCAAGTTTTCCTTTATAAATTTTATTTGCTCGTGTGTAAGGAAACATTTGGCCGATTTTTCCTTACGGCAAGTCTCCTTGTTCAAAGACTGGTGTGCTAGGTTTGTGCTAGTTTTTGAACAAGGAGACTTGTCAAGGAAAAATTGTCAAGTTGTAAAACTTGTTCGTGTGAATGATGCAAGAAGGAAAACATGGCAAGGAATCGCGGTGCCGAGCGGTCTATGATTTATCCACACGAGCAAATAAAATTTGTCAAGGAAAACCTGCCCCTGTGGATTCGGCTTTTGTTGTTATCGTCTACACGAGCAAATAAAATTTGTCAAGGAAAACTTTCCCGCGTGGATTCGGCTTTTGTTGTTTAACTTGCCAAGGAAAACTTGGTCGTATGGCGCCAGACATGCACGCGCAGTATCGGCGGTGGCGGTGGCATGTGTGACTCATTTCATAAGCATGTTTTAGATCATTTGGAGGGGAAATATGTGTGCATTTTCAGCCCCTTTGTGTGCACCAGCTTTCAGTTCTGATAAAATCAACCACATTTTAGTCGAAGGAGGAAGATCTCTCTGATTTCTGAATGTACGTAAGCGAAAGCCGGGATGTCTCGACATAAAGACGTTTTCAATGACGTATTATCTTATCAAGCTCGATCTTCAATCTCTCATTGAATATCAACTATATCAGTCGCTGCTAGAGGCCAGAGTCACGTGTTGAAAACAATTGCTTGTTGAGGTTAACAATTTGAACAATCGTCCGTACTTGCAAGTAACTTGCCAACCAAATTTACCAAAATGAAAATTAAACTTCACATTAATACTCACAGCACTTCCGACTTGTTACCAGCAATCGCCAGTTAGTATCGAATTAAATAATTGACTAATATTGATCCTCTCATACTTTCTATTCTGAGTTAAAGCGCTGTTAATATTTCACTTACCAATATTAACTACTAGTAAACTTTCAACTTTGTTCCCAGGGTTCTCTCCTTGCTCCGTATTAGGGCGGGTGGAAGAGAGCCCTGAGAACGAGATTCAGTTGGTAAGCTTTAAGTAAAATTTTAGCCGAGATTGGCCAATAGGTACATATTATAAGGAACGCCTATATAATTTCTCTGTTTTATTAACGTAACGCTCGGTTGGGAGTCATTTCCACAGCGAGAAATGTGAGAGAAACAGCTAACTGCACTATTAACTCCGTTGGTCTAAATTGGAGGTGAAGTACCCGGCTTTTAAACCTTCTAGCAACGCTCATCGACACGCAGGAGACATAATCGCAGCAACCACCGATACATTCAAGAGTAAATCATTTTAAAACTTGCTACTACTCTCTGTCTTTTCCACTTTTTAAGCAGAGAGTAATACCACCAGCACCAACAACAATAACAACAAAGTGAAATTCAAAATGATTACAAATTTGAAGATCAAACTTAATAAAAGATAGGTGTTGGCTACCTGAAATAAGATTATAGCTAAACTAGGGAGCCTTTCAGAGAGACGAAAAATAGAAAGTCCAAAACTTGTTTGATTCTTGTTACCTCGATCCCAGAGTTTCCTCTTGAAAGTGAGACGTCGGTCCCTTATTTTAGAGAAAAAGGCCTCCATGTGATGCAAGTTATACAGCGCTTGGAAAACAGACTCACGCAAACACATTTATTTATTTTTCTACTCTAATAGAACTTGTCACATAGCACACAACAGTTATTCATGCTGCAGGAATTCAGGTAGTACTTCCGGACTAATAAATATTATGAGTATTTATCTTGTTTTGAACCGAGTGTAAACATAAATTATGCCAAATTAACATAAATATATTCAAACTGCCAATAAAATAACTTGAACTATGACTTCCCATTAAAGATGTCTTGTTCCAGAAATCGTATCTTTGATTACATTTATAGATGTTGTAGGTTATAATTTATCTAACGGTGAAAATAACGAATATTTCCATACACAGAAATAACTGAAGAGTAAAAAAAATAAAGAATGCGAGTGCACCTGCCTAACTTAACACTCAAACATTTTTTTACTACCCATGAATTGAATAAATAATAAAGATTCGAAATTTCTGAAGGATTTTGTCATTAAACTTTAATCGTTTTTATCCTTACCACTGATTTTAATAGTAAAACTATCATCTTATAATGTCGAAGATATATCTAGAAAAGAGCCTTCTTTTTTGAGACAACTTCGACATTTCTGATTAAACCGAACGGAAATTGTTGGGCATTGAATTTTTGTCAACCTATTAACTTTGCACAACAGTACCAGAAAAATTAACTTATGACGTTGCGTTCTAAATATTATTTTAAAAGTTGGTACATAGCTGTCAATGATACGTAAAGTTTTGACCAAAAATGCTGATTGTTATTCTAAACGGCAATTTCTATCAAGGCTCTGCTTAATATGAGATAGTGTTTGCCGACGGACCATGGTAACTGGTCATAGTTTTATCTTAAAAAACTAACCTGCTGCGTGTTCAAGAAACCAGCTTATTCACGAATTCATCACACGCTCAATTTACTCTGGAATTTGAACAACAGCGAAGCTTCTGTCTTTATGCAGCTTTTTAATAATTCTGTTTAGATAATCTGAATAGCATCTATTACTGATAAAACTACATTTGCAAACTGCGACCAAACGAAAAACAAAAACGCTACACTGCATTTTAATTACTTATAAAATATTTTGTTTTGTTGGTTTTATTAAAAATCCAGCTGAGAATTATGTAAACTATTTTTAATGTCTGATAAACGAAAACCCGAATTATCAACACAAAGCTCGTCAAATGTGAACTCCAACCGACAGTAAATTTGAAGACATGCGCGCATACAAACACATGCCAGAAATGGTAGACCGTGTTTTTGTAGTCGTTTTATATGTTCTGCACAGGAAGAAAATATTCACACATTTATGAATCAAAATACGGGCGATCGACAGTGAATTTAATTGTTTATATTTTCAGATCTGTGATTACCTATTCCACCTGACCTTCGAGAAATTGTAAAGGACCTCAAAGAAGAAACACTACGACTGCTGATAACGCTGACTTAGAGTTGTTTTACCCGGCTGCAAACTGTTCCCAAATTATGAGTTTGGGGAGATAAAATAATTGACCGGAATCAGCGTTTCACTAACAAGAGATTATCCAAAATGGACGAGTTCTTTCAAATGTGGCGAAGGCAAATGAAAGAAATTGCTGTTGATTAGTGCACAACGAAAACATCACCAGGGAACGAGAAACCGAGCAAAACCAACAGAAAAGAAGCGCATTGTATTATTATTTGTTGTTTGGGGTTGTCAGTTTAAACAGGAAGGAACAACACCGTAATAGTTACATGCGGAATGTATCAGTGAGGGTTGAGCCACCTCGGTCAGCCAGCAACAAGGCAAATTCAACTAAAAAGAATTGCAAGTCCACAATGTTTAGCTTAAAATTCAACTTTTTTGCAACTGTTGCGACAGTGGTTCTTGATGGAGCGACCATTTGTGTTGCTGACGACCCGGACAAATTAGCAGAGACGGCAGTCATTGAGAAAGACACGCTCTTTCTGGCTCTTGCCCTTCTTTCCGTTGTCTGTGCACTATACTTGTGTATAGCGGCGTTCTGCTGTCACAAAGAGATCTGTTTGGATGAGGGTAGCGCTTTTACGATAGTTACTACACGAAAGAGACATAAAAGGCCCAGGCCCAGGAAACACTACCGGGGTCAGGGAAGACACCATCGTTATGGGCCAGTTGTCCATCTATAGCTGTTACTAGTACTTGTACACGGCTAGCAGGCGGGTTTCTCAGTTTGCCGCAAGTTGTTGGAAATCTACAGCTACAACAATGGTAAATCGTACCTATTTATTCATTCAGGTTAGGTTTAGTTCACAACTTCTCACAATTTCTCGCTTTATAATTCAAAATATATGTATCACAGTCAAAAGTGTATTTTGATCTGTGAGTCTCTGGTTATAGAAGTGTTCATTGGGTTACCGTCGTGTGAAAGCTATGCCGTGCACTGGTACTATAAATATAATATATACTAAAAGTTATACTATGGAAAAAATATATATTTACTTTAAGATAAGTTAAAAAATTAATATTCAAAATATCATATGTACCAATGTTGTTTAATACAAAGTCGGTAAATACTGATTTAATCCAACGGACTGGTTTCCTCATGCATCACTCAACAATCATCAACTACTAGAAAAAGTGATAGTTGTAATAACTGCGAATTAGTTCCAGAGAATTAGCAAAAATTCTCACTTTGAGCTCCAAAACATTTTGTTGTGTAAACTCTATACAGTGTTTATCATTTAAACTGAGTGGTGCTTATATGCAAAGTTGAGGAGTTATTTTCGAAGGGAAGCTTGAGCAACTTCTGGAAAACTCCGGTTTAGAAATATCCTAATCCATGCATGGGCTTAGCGGATTTTTGAAAATCTTTGATATTACTCCTCAATTTGTTTGGTAAGAGATATAGTCCAAACAAAAGGAATATAATTAAAAATACCGCCGAAAAGCAGCAAATAATGTCTGGAGCGCATTGTAAATTAAAAAGAAAATACGGTAGGTAAAACGTATAATAAATTCAACCGAGGGTTGACGAAAACAATTTTCCGCGCCGTATAGCTGGAAGAAACCTGACTTTTCGAGCATTCTCAGATGAAGGGCTAACGTTCGAAAGATCAGCTTTCTTCCAACCTTACGGCGCGGAAAATTATTTTGTCAACCCTTGGTTGATTTTATTTAATATATAAAAGACGATTCATATATTAGATGTGTTAACATAGCCAAACACAGTGTAGCACTGCTCATTGAGCTATATATTAAACTGAGAAAGTTTTAATTCGTTTTAATTCATGATCCCATGTTGCTCATTCATCACATTTTCTTACATTTTGGGCAAATCTCAGTGTCAACGTTCTTCTAAAAAGGTTCTTATATATAAAACAAACAGAGAGTACTATAGTTGACATTTTCAAGTAATATAACACTTCAGTTATTATATGGCAAATATATTACGCGCGTTCTGATTGGTTCTTGAGTGGTCTTTATTTCCGATTTATTGCTAGTACCTCTGCGTGCGCATACCCGGATGTGCGAGGTAGAGAAGTTTTACTTGCACTGTGTTATTGTCGTTTTCAGAAAAATAAACATACAATGAAATACTTATTAACCTCAAACATTTTGTCTTCATATGGGAAATATCAAACCTCGACCTTTGACTTTGACGGCATTGACTTGCTATCACTCGGTTAATACAGCACGGCCTCAGTTTGATATTTCCCTTAAAAACCTCATTTATCTAATCATATCATTTCAACAAGGCCTCAGTTTAATATCAGTTCCGGTAAAGTCCTTACTCTTGCCGTTATCGCGATCGGTTAAAAGCAGTTAGCATTGAAAATTACTTTACATTTCATTAACACTTCTTTTCATTTTCTTTAACAATTTCGTCTTTATGTTCAGCCTGAGAGCATCAGCATGTTATCATATTTTGGGCTTTTTAGTTCTGCCTCAGCGTTTCTATAGATGATTCTTATAGAAAGAGTGTACGCTACAGTACATGCTTTTTTCATGATACAGGGATTTTAGAAGAACATAGCATTCTAATTGTTCAAAGTTGAGGAACCATGGGAACAGTTTTTAGTAATATTGTAAACAAAACCGTTAACTGACTGGGGCTCAGAAATCATAAGACGTTTCGTGAATAATTACTAAAATGTGTTACTTGAACATAGTTAAAATACAAAAGCTTTCCATTTTTCGATATTTTATGGTACTTATCCGTTTCTCAGTTGTTTCATATTTTAGCGTCAAAATCCAGCACAATTCATAACAAAAACGATAGAAACCAGGGCCCAGTTGTTCAAAAGATGATTAGCCCTAATCCAGGATTAATTACCATGACAACCAATTCTTGGCTTTCACATGACGTCTTCAAATCTAAAAGTGCAAACTATAAGATCTATAAAGCTGTTCTTCGAATATGCTTTAGATATCAGTATCCAAAGTATTCTGTGAAAAGTT
>JANSTR010154828.1:0-18054 GCA_025434805.1 Antipathozoanthus remengesaui
CCCCCCCCCCCCCCCCCCCCCCCAGTACTCACTCAAAGTCTGGGTAGGCCGGTGTGCGGCCCAGTGATCCCTCAACCCTGACCCTACTCCAGACCAAAAAACGGCAATTTTCTATACCCTATTTCAGAACAAGAACACAATCAGTATCCTATAAAAGAAAGAACTTTTTATGGCAAGGAACCCAGGGGTCGTTTTCTAAAGTCCAGGATTGAATTCTGGTTTCGTTCATCTGGAAAAATTATCTGTCAATTCGGATCACAAATTCTGTATTAATTATCGATTAGGTTTCTTCTCGCCGTTAGGTAAATTTATTGTAATATCTTTTAACAACTAAACTCAGTTCATAAAACTTGGTGCAAGTTTTTACTAATCCTGTGTTAGAGTTTATCTGCTTATGGGTAACTGGGCCCTGGTCAGTACCAACTGCGCTAACCTCGCACACGTGCACACACATATAATGAGGACCAGTGAGCATATTGAAGTAAACCCAGGACCTCCTGGTCAGCAGTCAGAGAACTTACCAACTGCGCGAACCTCGCACACAAAAAGGTGTTGTTATTATTATTATTATTATTATTATAAATACCATATTCCTGCTAAGAAAATAAAAATTTATTATTATTATTATTATTATTATTATTATTATTATTAATATTATCCAATAGCGTCCTTCGTTGAAGGAGCTACTTGATAGCATTGTGGGATGTTCAAATAATCCGTTAGCTTGTACTAATATTTCCCTTCCCTCATCTGCTCATCTTTGGGAAATAGTTCAGACCTGCCAACCCTAGCTAATGGAAATATTGAGATTTTTCAAAAATCGTAAAAAATCTGGAGATTGTGCAAAATATCTTGAGGTCTCAAACATTATTTTAATTAATAATTATACTGCATTTAAAATTCAAAATGGCGACTTAATAAGAACAGTTTCGATCTGTCCGACTTGTCCAACTTGAACTTTCATATTTATAACGTAATTCTTTGATTCCACCGATTTTGTTAAAAAACCTTTATTGATATCAACCAAAATTTAGCAGAAAGTCTGTGTTGTCAAAGAAAATTACGGAAATTGTTAATGTTTTTCTTTGAAGTTCAACAGTAAATAGAAATCGGGTGAAACCGAACTTCGATCGGGTGATCTGGAGATTTGTTGAAAAACCGTGTGTCACCTGATAGTTTGCACTGGAATGCCGGGAATGGCACTATGGATATGGCGTTTCAGCTATTCAGCTTCAGAGCGGCGGCGCATCCTCGCTGTCACTGTTGAATCCTGTTATAGCTTTTAGTTTCTAAAACAAACCGCCTTGTCAGTGCTTCTAGAAAAACTCGACTATGAACAGGGAAATGTACCAAATTAATTATAGTATACCTTGTACATGTAACATAGCTTTTATTACAGCTTCAATTTCTTCATTTTGTTCTTTACTTAATATTTTTAGCATCTCCAAATAGGGGCAAAAAACCGAAAAAAAAGTTTCGCCGATAAACCCACAGATCATCTGAGGCTAAATTAGTAAATAGAATCTTAAAAATGTATATGTAGGTGTTATTTACCTTTGCGCAAAGTGCGACTAATATTTATAAATTTCATTTTGTTAATAAAACTTATAATGTAGTGCTTCTTAGCCACACCGTCCGTGGACAGGGACGTTAAGCCGTTGGTCTATAGTCTCTCGACCTTCAAACCTACACACTTCTCGACAAAAGTAGGGTTTCGACCCGGTGTTGTAGTCTGTTCCTGGGTTATCTGTGTATCTGTCTGTCTGTCTGTCTATCTGTCTGTCTGTCTGCCTGCCTGCCTGCCTGTCTGTCTGTCTGTCTATCTGTCTGTCTGTCTGTCTGTCTGTCTGTCTGCCTGCCTGCCTGTCTGTCTGTCTGTCTGTCTATCTGTCATCTGTCTGTCTTTCTGTCTGTCTGTCTGTCTGTCTGTCTATCTATCTTAATACACCATACAGAAAGATGGCAGCTGTACATTCGACCACAAGGCCTTGCGAACCTAACTCAGTAAATTGCTGAATGCGCATGGAAAACCATTGTTTGGCAAAATGCATCCGTACATTAACAACATTATGTATGCTAAGTTTGAAGTTTTTAGATCCTTTCTGTAAGTTTTTATGATTTTCGCGCGCTAGGAGTTATGGGTAAATGTACCAGTCGCCATTTTTTGTTACGTCACTTAGATACTGTCCTGTGTCATAATGAGCAAGGGCAAATTTATTAAGCAAGACTTATTCCAAGCATACACTGTAAATACCGGCTGACACATGCATACGTACCTCTATCACTCAGTTCCCCCACTGATTATACATTGGCACCATAAAAGCCAATTTGTTTGCATTCTGGGCGAGAGGGCGAGACTGCGTGTCGGAGCATTCCGGTCCAAGCTATTTTGCCTTTAGATAATTTGTCTTTTTCAGTAAATAGTTTCCACGACCACATAACAGACAACAATAATATTAAGCCAAGTGCGGTTTGCCTAGCTCCTGTTCTTAATCTCGAAAATTAGCCCATCTCGAAAATAAGCCCACTCAAGGGCCTTAAAAAGAAACACATGGGCTTCTTTTCGAGGTTTTACGCCGGTATATGAATAAATGCATGAGAAAACACAAATATGGCTAGGCTTATATATCTTCAGACTGACAAATACACACACTGTAACCATACGCGTCCATTCTGGCATCTAAAGTTCAATTCCGTCAAGACAAAAGGCACATCGGCTGCTTTTGATTTTCTTTGGATTTCAAAGCAACACATATATCAAAACCTCTGCTTTTTATACAGTCCTGAAACCAAATTTATAAATATACAACTATAACATATCCATTATTCTGTCTTCGCGGTTTAAACTGGCTCCGAAAAGTCGCTCGGGCTCGAGGCACAGGTCAGAATAGACGGTGGGAGAGAGAGTGAGGACGAACTTCTGCTACTTCATTAAACATTTCCTTTCACCAATCTTTCCCCCAAAAAACACGTGTTCATGATTTATAGTACAGCAAAGCAAACTAGGCTGCATAAAAATGATCTAAGAGCTGTCGCGAATGCAAAGTTATTTTGTAATCTTTTCGCAGATGTCAGAAGTACAGTAGATATCAAACGTCCAGCTTGTGGCTGCTGCAGGTTGAACTTGCAACGCTTGAATGGAGAAAAACAATAAGTTATCAAAGCGCTCAGGCAGGACCAAACTTCCTTTCCCAGAACTGCTGCCACAATTCTAATTCATCGCTTGATATGGGCTCCGCTTAACAGTTGCTGTATTGGACATTAGAGCTACGAACGTCAAGCTTCCAGAAGAAGATTGAATCGACCTGCCTTCTTAAAGTTATTCGAAGAGGTAATTTGCTATACATGCAGGTGAGATAACCGATTGACTGTAAAAACTGTTCAGCAGTGACTACCTTTTTTATAAGGCCCCTGGACACCAACTTGTTTCGACTTTCCTTTTCCTACGAGGACCGCTGTTGAGTGATGCGATTGATATTGGACGATCGAATGATTGAAACGATTCGAGCGACACCTGGCTGAACGTTTTACAGCATCATAAATCACGCTCCACGTACATGTAAACTACATATCGCCATAAACTCATGCTCGAGTCGCAATGAAAAGTACATGTGTTGTAGTGGGATAAAATATCGTATGCCTCTTGATATATATAGATATGTATGTCCGTTTTAGATAGAAGTTCGTGCGATCATCTTACAAGAGTTTATTCTCGCTGTCTTTGTGATATTATCCTGTTTGAACCGCGCCCTAGACACATGCAAGGCAGTTGAGAGGAGATTAGTATCTTGCCCTGCAAGCAGAACAGGAAAGAATATATAATATGAGTTGGTAGGCACTTGTGTAGTTTGTGCAATTCTGATTTCTTATGTAATTCTAATCATTCCATATCATGCACTATCACACACTTTGGTCTAATTAAGGAGCCACGAAATGACGCATGCAAAAAACACACTCGATTGGTACTGACGAAAATAGCCCGCGTTGATAAAATGCATCACAGTTACACTGAAACTTTTACTGCAGGCTAGTTTGTTAGTTTTTTTTTTCAAAGGCCGGAGTCGTAGCCCAAACAAGTTGATCGAGGAGCCGTGCGCCGCTTCCAACTAATGACTGAGTGTCGCTGAAACGATATTATAGCTGTGAACCAAGGCATATCCGCTGCGCCACGTACCGATCTTCCCTTTTAGATCGCTGGGTCTTTTTGCTTTTAGAAATAAACAGGAAAGGTGGGGTGAGTGGATGAATAAAACATGACAACTTATGTCCCACTGAAATGCCCCTTCTTGACCACTCTCGAATACGTTTGCTATATATCTTTGTTGTGTACTAAATGCCGTAATGGTAGAACTGAAGAAAGCAATCTAGCTCTTTGCAAAAGTAAGTGAAATGCCAAACTTACAAAGCCCAGACAAAGCCTGGACAAAGGCGATTTGACAGATGACTTCATGCATGCATATCGCATGGACGAATGAACTCGAAATCGACCTGAACGATGTTCAGTTGTCGTAGCAGGTTAAAACACAAAGCTGGATTCTATTACAACTAGGTTTAACTATACAGGAAAAACTTTTTAAGAATACGTACCTTAAAGTTAAAGCTTAAATCACGCCTTCAGTCACTTTGTTTGCTCAGTATATTTTCGACCTATCACTGAAAAGGTCCTCGCCTTGTATCCGGAGCTCAGTGCCTCGGTGACTTGCCGCTGTCCGTTAATCTCGGTTCAGTCCGAGTATGAACATATGTAACTTTAAACACTTCATTGCCAGTGTCGTCCAGCAAGTGTTTCAAATTAAAGAAATATACACTGAACATTTTACTATTCAAAAGTTTGGGTTTCTAAAACTAAATATAGTGATTAGTGGTTATATGTTTTTGTGCCTTTTGGCTCAAAGCTGTTACAAAAACTTGTACGATTTGTATGCAGAGCCCACTTGATATCGAGTTAATGAGAGTTTTACGCATTTTTCCCAGTTCCTTCAGGCACAATCGGGCCTGTGCTGCTGTTTCAAGGCAAACGTTGCATGTCAGTTTAATATGTGTATGCTAGGCATGAAGACAGTCGGTGTATACGCTGCAGTCTCCAAATTAGCCACCAAAGTGTATCATATCAGAGAGTCCGAACTTGATCGGCTGTTTTCCACGTGGCCCTGCTAACTTTGCAGGTACCATTCTGATATCAACAGAACCTATTTTAGTAGTTCGAGTAAAATCGCTAACTCGCCAAGCTATAGCTGGCGTCAAAAGCAAACACATTTTCATGAGAGCTGAGAATAACCATAGTTTAACAGCGATTTCATGCGATAATAATTGTTTGTGAATAAGTTGGAAAACGATTACTATTTAATCAAAGGTTGGCGGAGCAGGGATGGATAAGATAAAAGTAATATTTTCTCGCGTGTTTATACCAATGTTCTACATTATTTCTTTTGACAGAACATTATATTCCTTCCACTAAATGACTAATTAAAGATGAGATTTTGCTGGAGTCGATGAAGTTGCGCACTTGTTTTTTTTGCGCAGCTCCGATTATGAACGAACAAGGTCGCTCATTTACACTGATCAGTGACTGTTCAGCAGGTACGAGCTGTGTTCAGGGTTGGTAAAGCAGAAATTTAATTAAATTCGACTGGAGATGCACCATTAGATTGGGTGAACTCCGTAACCATTTGAACATTCACTATTCCAAAACTGCCCCGCAAACAGACAATGTTATCAGTCTTCCACTATGCAAATACTCGAATATTTCGTTTTGTCGAGCTCCTAGTTGGCCCGGTTGCGCAATGACAGGTATAGCTCAAACATTTATGGGAAAATACTTAAATAAACACAAACTTTTCTTCGTAAAATAAAACACCAGTGACTATAATTTGTTAGATTTTTGGTTTTGAAAGAGCACACTTTGCAATTTGCGATGTGCCAGACCCACTGGCTCAGAAAACCTATCCCAAAAAATTACCAATCGGCTGAAAAGCCTCGACTGCATTGGAACTTTAAAGCAAGAGTCTATTACTGTACTGCAGTCCGACGGATTGTCAATTTTTTAGAAAGAAGTTAAATTAACTGAACGCAGCGGTGACAGATGGGCAAAGATTTCTTTCTTTCCTTCTTGTTATATCAGTATAGCAGGAGAATGGAGCAAGACCTGCTGATTTTCTGCGGGTTGTGATTGTGCACCAGCAAGTCGACCTGGAAAGACTGAAATATTCATAAGCAAGCAACGAAATCGAGCTGTGGACTAGATATTAGACAAGAAACAGATTGCTCGCAAAATATTGCAGTTTTATCATTTTTTTCCTCGACCAAGAAGCAGGTTACAGCCTATGAAGTCCAGGTGCGTTGTTTATCAGTTCCCCAGGAAGTTGATCAATATTCCAAATAATGCGGACTGGAACGGTATTTGCTGATAACTCATTAGAATTTTAATGTCCGGAGGAGATTATTATTTTTTTGTTGAGAGACGAGAATGGAGCGTTTTGACTCTAGTAAAATGGTTAATTCATTTGCTTAATTGCACTTTGGCTCAAAGCAAGCGTGCCGTGAAGAAAAAACGTGATTTGATTCTTTGTCTTAGTGTACAAATTAATTATTCTTACTTCCTGCTTTTGATATTATCAAAGTCTTGAGGCAAAACTATTAAAGCTGTGCAAAAAATAGCAGTAGTTTAGTATAACGCATTTGAAAATGCATTTTCAAAATCTTCTGGCTGACACCCATAACAATCCACTCAACTGTTGCAGGGTAAAAATGTGTCACTGACTTGCTGAAACGAAACTAATTTGTCAGTCCTCTTTGTGATCAACGTTTGGAGCTCCTCCTTCTTCACTGCTTTGAATTTGGACACGAGTCACTTTTCTGCTGATTCAGTTATTGTCCAAGCACTTAATTGTTTCCGAGCTCATTTGCTAGACATATAAAGCTTATTGTTTCCACAGACAATTACTAGGTCCCTGGAGAGCAGTTCAGTATTTGGTCTCTTTTAACGCAATTGTTTTACAAAGTGTACAAGCAGGTGGTTGCAGGGAAGCTGGCTGGTTCCATGCATGGTCGTGCACCGAATGCGACTCGTTTGGTTTTTTAAAGTTTCTGTCATTTCCACATACAACTTACAAGTCTGTCCAAAACCAAAGATAGAAACTAAAGCTTATCTTGTCTTTAGTACTTGGGGTTCGACCAATGATTTGGTCTAACCTGCAGCTTTCGACTCCCCCTGAAGGACCTTGTATAAAATGCTATAGCCAGCAAAGCAGATTTATGAGACTTTTAACAATTACTCTTTTCCCCGAAATTTTTCCTTCAGCACTTCGAAAGCTCTCAAAATGTACTCTAATCACGCGGATTTGCGTTCGACACGTGAAATATAAAAGTTGCTCAAAAATAGCTGCTTAATTCCTATGAAATGCGTCATTAGCAGTCGAGACAAAAGGAGTAATATCTCTGATGATTCAGTGCGTAAAAAGAAAATATAACCTCTAATACAGTCGTGCTCTGTTTGTTCACGCTGAAAGTGCGCGCTCATGTCTTTTGCAAACAAAAATATTAAATTTATATAGTGCAACATCATGTAGTTTAAAAGAATAGCTCAAATTTTTGTCGGAACACTTAGTTTTTGCAAGAAATAAGCTGGAAGCAATGAGTTACAACTTCATTTGCATCACATGTCAGGGGCCCGTATGTTCAGCTACCCCCTACTTCGAAATATATCCTTTTAAAAGAGAGCGACACGTTACTGCAAAATTCCAACATTCACGATATCCAGCTGAAAACCACGATATTTTTTATACAATCAGTATAATGTTTTATCGTCAAAACGAGTTTTTAAAACCATGATTTTTCTATAGTCTGTCATAAACAACTAAACATCACTGAGTCGGGATTACTTTTGTAAAATTTAATACCTCATTTTCATTTCCTCTGTTTCGCCAAGAAAAGGAAAGACACAAATCTGACTACAGTATTTGCCAAACCCTGACGGGGTTGACAGTAATTACTGTACTCTGGAGCCGGGTCTTTTATAGTTTAGCGTAATCTGAAGCCCAGCGACATAGCACGCAATTCCCGATTAAATATAGATTATTCGTTTATCATTTTTTTCTTTCGTTTTCTTATGTGGTAATTACCTCGCAATATTGCATGTTCTGTTTTGGCCATCAGCTTATGGATGGTTGGACGAACTGGGAAATCCGGATAATTATCTTGAACAATCGTAAACAGTTTTTAAAAAATACCTTTTGAAACTGTCATGTTTTAAATCACTCAAATCATGTCAGCAGCAATTAGTTCCTGTTATTCTAATTCTAGTATGAATTATACTGTCAGTCTATGTTGATTTCTATGGCAAATATCTTTTTTTCACTTTCAGTTCCTCACCGGCACCAGGCCTATTGCGCGCATGCCCTGCAATTAACAGAATTATTACAGCGTGTTGTAAGCCTGAAAATGCTGATCTTCTGTTAAAAAATGTTTAAAATTTCATTACGAAAAGTATTTAACACTAACAGTGACAGAATTTGAAATTCAAGGTACTTCCGAGTAGAAATTGCAACTCATGCTGACACATGACGTAGAACCCTCTCCCCCTGCTGCCTCTTTTCAAAGGCCTAATGATACCTGCAACATGACTTCACCACATTTTCATCCCTGCAACACTGAAAGCTACTGAGATAGCAGCCATAGAGTTTAGAGAGTAGTGATTGAAGATTCCTTTATTTTACTATGACCACGAACTTCCGGTCATTGTTTACAAGCAAGATCTTTGGCTCCTAGGTGCTCACACAGCCAGGTTTTGCAAGCCAGGGCTGCAGCTGTCTGCGGTAATGAGGTTGACCTATTCAACGGGAAATATGTTTATAAGCGCAGCTTTATTCATGCTGAAGGCGAACTCATGCTGAAAATTGAGACGAACTGCATCTTATGATCTCAGCGCGTTCACCCTGTCGCAGAGCTTTTCGCCCAGAAACAAATTAGACAAAGAACTTCATTTACAGCGGTTGCTTCGGGTTTCTCTTTGTACATGAAGATGGATTGCAAGCCAGATGAGGAGAGGAAATCAACAAGGTTCTAGAACATACGTGCCAGGTCAAACATGCGACCCGTCGCTTTGTGAGTGTTAGTGTTTGGAATTTGCTCCGTACGTTTCTGGAATAACAGTGATGTAATCTGGATAACCGGGGAAACAGAACAATGGAACGCGCGTCTTCCAGCATTCAACCGAGACCGACAATAGAACGAGCGCGTGACTTGTCACTTAGCAATCAGTCAGGCGACGCCAATCAGCGATATTGATTGTGTTTCACTGCAGGGTCAAACAAAACTGTGCGTTCTCTGAAAATGTTAAAAATTCTTAACGAGTGTTTCACCGAATCATACCGTAGCAACGAGCTTATTCAGATTCAAAACAATCATTGCAAATAAGAAGTAAATTGTTTGTCGCTTTCGAAATACATTCTCTGGTTGATTAGCTTTGTGACTTGCAGATCTTTCCATTTTAGCAAAACGATTGAATTTCAGTTTCAGTGTTAGGTCAGTAAATGGAATCCAAAGTCGGATCATGTCCTAGGGTGTGCCGTGACCCGTGTTTCAGTTGTTATTCCAAACTCGGTGAAGGTCAAACTTTGCAGCAAGCAACACTGCACTTTCTACATGACGTAATTAAATCGAACGGGATATGTCAAAGAGCTTCCGGGGAAACTTGCGGCGATTCGATTATTATTTTCGAATCTGGAACAACAAAAGCGAAATTGAACAAGTACTGCTGTAAGAAACCGCCGCAGCTGTGTAAGACCAGTCTGAAAATAGCTTTTCTGAGCTGAAAAGAAACCTTTAAGGTCGTACCTTTGCATGCCTGACAAGTAAATCCGCACAATTGAAAACGCGGGAAGCTGTGTTTACTTTCTGCAAAATGTGGAATATGAATGTTCCAGCCCACTCCCTAGGGAGCACTTAGCAGCTGATCCCAACTTTTGATTGGTTGTTGTAGAGAAGTTATTGTTTGACGTCACACGGACTGCATGAATAGAGTAGTTGTGAAGTGAACCCCGGCCAGACCAGAAAGGAAACGTTTGCTTGCATGAGTTTGAAAATAGTTTGTGGCGTTCATTTACGAAAGGATCTTAAAGCAGTGGTTGGATTTTAATGACCGAAGCTTAAGACTATCCCCAAAGGCGACGTTTCACAAATGTAGGGAGTCATTTCACGTGGAAACTTTTCTCAAAGGCAAACGGAGTGTTTTTCACACGCGTGGAGGTAATACAGTCAGCTTGGACGTGTGTCGTCATTGTATTTATTACGTGGAACTATCGGCTTTTGTGTTTGCTGAACCACGTTTTTTGCTTTGCTGCAAATACTAAACTTACATCTTCATTGTTCACTTTTCAACGACATCGACACCATCCCAGTGTGCTGATGTGCGTTTTTACGAACGAGTAAGAAGACTGATTACGAGCACTTCAGATCGTGTGCTTTTTCGTTCTTAGCAATTTCCTTTAGCGATCTCACGTCGTCCGTGTCCAAGCGACCCTGATCGTGGGAGGACTTGACAAATATCTTGCAGCATTCGTCGTAAAAATGATTCTATTCATTGTATCTTCTCGAGCGAATGAGCGAGTGCCTGTGAAACTTTCCGTTTCCTTGTTGCGATTTGCTGGGTCTTACCCCAAAGCCGGTATGCTAGTGGCAGAAGTAATATAGTTTTATTTTTAATCAACCTACTATGTTGTCTTCTTTCACTTTGCAAAAAGAAAACTCTGTTGTGATAATCGTTTCACATTTTATTCGATATTGTAAATTATGTTGGTCGGGCAGTCCACGCGCTCGGAAAATAATAGTATGGGAACTTGCTTTGAGCTTTGAAACAATCTGTATTTCGAAAGTCTTTTGTCTCCAGTTGAAGGTTGTCTTGTTTTTCTGTTTTGCATAGAACTAGCATCTGCTCCGATGGCCAATCTTGACAAACACATTTTTATTGGTATCTATTCAGGACGTCATCTGTTTCGCTGACGAATTATTTCAGCCAAAATATCGAGATGGTCGCTGATAGTATTCGACAGGTTTATTAATACCCGGAATTTTTCAATGTTTTGCTTGTAAAGACATGTTCGTAGCATGCTTTGGGTCAAAACCGAACTCTGTAATCGATCTATCCCAATTACAGAAGTTACTGAGCGAATAAGGTACAAATCACTGGAGCAGACTGTTTTGGGTAGCAAAGTATTGATAAATAACCTTTGGTTTTCTTCATATTTAGGGCTGTTTTCAAATCAGTCTGGGTAACTTCGCGCTGTGTGAATTAATTCAATTTATTTTTATTTACAGGAAGCGAACTGTGATCGTGAAATATTTAGACAGTGGGAAAAGCACCGGCCGGTGAAAAGGAGCTCACTCGCTTACTGAGGGAATCGATGGTAAAAACTGTGTGTTTTTAGAATATGTCGTTTGAAAACGTTCCTTGCGGAAGTCCCGAAAGCCACACCGTTATTGATGAACCAGCTCCTTCGCTTTACAGCGGGGAAGAAACAGATGACAGATTCGTGAAAACTATGAAAAGACCTCAAGAAGTCCCTGAATCTACAAGGTTGGCAGATACAGCCAAAATCGAAGACGAAATTATGAATGAAGAGCAAATTGCTCGGGTAACAGGGCGGATTAATCAATCCCCACCGCTGGAGCCTCCAATTTTAACCAGAGTGACTCCTCGTATAAATTTTTGCGAAGAAAGAGGAGACGGTGATCCTCGAGACGATTCAGCGCGGAGAAATGTGAATGCGATGCGAGCTGGATTTTACGGTAGGAAATGGATTGATTTGAACGGCGTTAATCCACAAGTGGCAGAGCAAAATCATTCTTCGGATTACATTGAGAAACAGCATTTGGAGTATGGCTCGATAAAGGGCAACAGACCAAAATCATTGCACGCGAAAGTTGAACGACGTGATTCAAGGGTCACTGGAGGCGTCAGTGTTATCAAGAGCGCTCGGGAACAGGAAGTAGAGTCTGACTCGGATACTGACAACTCGACTCGAGACTCCAGGAAAATAGGTTTACAGGACAAGGAAGAGTCCATGAATTTAACATGCAATGAAAACATTTCAGCGGAACAATTGCGGGATGAAAGAGATGAAGACGTGCGAAGGGCTTACTTCTATAATTATGGTGTAAGCCACGAGGACATTAGTAATCGCCGTTTGAGCCGCGTGCCAGAATATGAAAGTGATGGCGGAAAAGAAAAGTCAAACAGACAAACAGGAGAAAGTGGGGATATTAGAAAAGCGAATAAA
Organism: Antipathozoanthus remengesaui; assembly: GCA_025434805.1. Classification (NCBI taxonomy): domain Eukaryota; kingdom Metazoa; phylum Cnidaria; class Anthozoa; order Zoantharia; family Parazoanthidae; genus Antipathozoanthus; species Antipathozoanthus remengesaui. The sequence continues at coordinate 12,276 of JANSTR010154828.1, forward strand.
CTAGAACACGAAGGAACGGGAGCGCCAGTTAATGTTTATTATATGCAATATCCAGCGCACATGGCTCCTATTTCGAGAGCTCGGCAAGCTGGGCTGGTCTCTCAGGGGAATGCTTCTCTTCAACAAGCACACATGGGGGGTCATTCGAGAGAGCAGCTGGCTCATTTGGCTATCAGCGATGGACGAGGAGGTTACCGAATTCAACAAGTTGAGTACAGGCCAGAACAACAAGTTCCGATCGCGAATTCTTCGGATGAGAATGCTGAGCGGAGCATGATGATAGCTGGTGTTGGTCATAACGGTGGTGTTCAGTTTGTGGACAGGCAAGGATTAGTCCTTGTTCCGGGGATCGGGCCCGTGCGTGTTATGGATAGCATGTTTTATCATCAGCCAGGCATTCCCATGGGAGCCGATCCCAGCCACTACGAGAATTTTGCACCCGTGTCGTCATTTATGCCAATGGGTAATTTGCAAGGGCAGACAACATCTAATCCTTCGTCTTCAGCAACATCGACACCAACAAATGAAACCGGCGCTGCACAGACGCAAGAAAAGGCTTTGAGTAAGTATTAAAAGTCTCTTTGTTTTGCTGACATGCAAATAATTTGTTGTTGCTGCATGCTTGAACTAACGTGCTTCCATATGAAGCCATCGTCGGTGAGATTTCAGCACAGCTGCGGGCAGCTACGCAATTGTAGCAATGTCAAGATATATTTTCCTGGGAATATGAAATGAGTTATTTCGGTTATCCTTGAAATGCATGCGTAAAACATATTATATGAATGTTACCTAGAAACCCCAATTTTGGACCGTTAAAGTGAATTTCCGTACAGAGATTGTTTACTTGTCAAAGCCTTTACTGTGCTAATGTTTATACCGGAGTGAACGCCAGATGGTGCATACCACATTTGTTATCAGCCCATTTATCAGTTTTCTTTCAGCTGATGCGCAATCTAAACCGTTGTCTTTAAGTCCAACTTGTGCAGTTTGTTGTGGAAAAAACAACTTTCGTCTTTACTCTGCAGGGTAAATTCGTGTTTTGGCATTTGTAACAGTATGAAGTTTGATGATTTACAAGTTTGTATATATTGGCAGAGGAGAGTTGAATATGAAAAGACAGTTGGCAGCTGTGCAAAGCACGTGTCAGACTAGTCATAGGTGCTCTTGCAGAACGATAAAAAAGGTACTATTGATCTTTAACAAACGATCATCTTGGCAGCGTTTTCCATGTGCTGGACTTAGATGCAAATTTGCAAATGAGCTGTAATATGCTGCAACACAATACAAGGAAAAGCTATGCTGTTACCCTTTGTGCCATGATCACTGCAAGTCAGTTTAATTTGTTGATAGCAAGACATTGCATTGAGCCATTAAGTGTGTCATAAGTTTGCAAAATATATGAATGAAATGTCTGCCTGTGGAATTATTACAGATCTGCAAAATATGGTCGATTTCATTGTTTGCATGCACAAGATCCAACATTTGGACCATAATACTGATTGCCAGTTGCTCCCCCGGGACAAGGTCAAGAAGCTACTTAGCGATGCAGCTCACAAGAACAAAACAAGACATAACACAAACATTTAGTGATTTACCCTTTTATAGACTTTGCGCGAAAAAGTTCAAAACAGCTTTTACTATCTTTGGAAACAAATAAGACTTTTTGGATTGATCAGCTTTTTGAGGGAAGAAGAAAGTAATATCATCGTGGTCTTATCATGTTGGTGATGTGACATAAGCCAGTATCATGTTTTGCAGTATGGATACTTAACATTGTCTATTCCCCTAGTTGAGCTTTATATCGAGGAAACAAATCCAGTCTATCTGCTTAGCTTGCCACTAACAACTTTTGCTGTGAATATGAACTTGGCAAGTGAGCTTTTGCTGACATTTTCCTTGTTTTCCAGGCACTGTTTTATCAGACATTTTAATACAATATTGAAAAAAGGATTTTACAAATAAATCACATAATGAGAACCACATGGTAACTACAACATTAATTTTGCTTGTCTTCAAGAGTAAAAAAGAATGTTATATTCGGTCACTGTTTCTTCGATGTTAGAAGAATATGAAAAGGTGTAGTGAAGTTTGACTACATATAAGTCTTTAATGGTCATTATTATAATTTGTGTATATATATCATATTGCTATTTGCAGTGTGTTAGATGTGTGTCCAGTTATTAAGTTGATTTATAGACTATTTTTGTGCATGATCTAAATTTGAAAATAGTCAATATTGATTTAGGTTTCCTAACAAATGGTATGATATATTGATTGTCTGTATCAACCATATAAGAGCAAAGTGAATTTCATTCTTTGTGAAATACAATTGGCTTGTTTTTCAAATGTCAGACACATTTGAGCACCATAATACTAAACTTGTGTAATGTTCAAACTAAGGTGTAATATGGATGGTTCCAAAATGTTTACAGTTGAAGACAAGAAGAATCGTATTAGCTATTCTGAACTCTGCACATGGAGGAATCTTAATTGTTCAAACAGGTCAGAAAAGGTCAAAAAAGAAAATAGTTTAAAAAAATGATGTGTATTTCTGGTTTATTGTTTCTGATACCTGTGGCATAAAGCAATATATGTATTTGACCTTTGATTTTCCTCAACATTTGAGCATCATGTTATGACTAGATAATTCAGTTATATGTATAATTATGGGAGTTGTGTCACCTGACATGCAGTGGCATGTTTAAGGTGTTTAAAGTTTGAGAATATTTGTTTTCTGGAAAATGTTGTCATTTTTAAGTATTGCTTAGGATCAGCTTGTCAACCATAACAGCTAGTGCAATTGTAGTCTTTGACTCTTGTAACCTGGTATTTGTCATTTGATATTTATAGGGGTGCCCATCAGATTTCCTGGGAGGTGGTGGGCAGTTCCAAAAGAAATTTGTGCAAGAGCAAAATGGTTGTTAGAAAAAAGCATGCAAAAGCACAACCACTAATCATGCAAAGCAAGCACTGTCAAATATAATCTTGCAATCTGAATGTGGCTGATAAAATCATGCACAAAAAAAAATTGCCTACCCCGTCCCTGGAGACCTGCTGGTCTACCCCTAATTGATATAGTGTCTCATTACTAAAAATAAAGTTCTGTTACTAACTTGTTGTATGGGTTTTCAGTTAAACTTTTTAAATGCTTTGTCCAGAACACGTGTATGTCTGATCTCTATATGGTCATTTTATAGCTAATTATAATCTTCAAGTACAGTATCTCAAGCCCAATATCTCTGTTCAGTTTTCAGAATATTAAAACTGTTTTTTTAACTCTTTCCCTACTAAACCCCTATTTAAATAAACAAAGAATGTCCTAAGTTTTAACCAATTTATGAAACTCCATAAAGTGACCATTCATTATGTTTGTCTCGAAGGGTAGATTCTCTAAATGTTCAGTTTCATAATATTCAGAAGTTGACAATTTTCATAAAGTTTGATAAATTTACTCTTGAAAAGTCAGTAGGCAAATATATTTTTCTGAAGGTGGGCTGATGTGGATATACTAATATAACATGTTATATCAGTAGGGAAAGAGTTAAATTGTACTAAGGCTTCTAATATGTTTTCTTCTGTCAGAAAATTAATTTAGGAGGAAAGGGAAGTTAGAAACTGTTAGTTTCTATTAAGGATTTATTGATTAGAGTTTTCTGTTGCGTATGATCCTCAGGTGTTGCTAAACCATTCATTAGTCCTCCGCAACAACATACTGCATCATCCTCTCCAAATCTGGATGACAAACGTTCTACAAGCTCCCCAGCTGTCACAAGTGACCGGGATAGTCCTGCCCCTACTGGTGATGAAACAAGTGACAAGAAATTCCCATCCACACGCCAGAGGAACAAACAACGACCTTTAGGTGGTGCAAAGTCAGAGATTAAATGTGATCAGTGTGGGAAGTTATTTGGTTCATCTAGTGCACTTGCCAAGCACAAGCTCACACATAGTGATGAAAGGCGATATGTGTGTCAGATCTGCAGTAAAGGGTTTAAAAGACAAGATCACTTGTAAGTTGCTGACGTTGTTAGAGCACTCCTTGTTGCTACTTGTATGAAGTACTAAACATTCAGAGAACATGATTTCAAGAAAGAAACTGGCATATTATTAGCAAAGAATATGTGTTGCAATGTAAACATTATTAAGTAAATGCTGGCGAAATATTAGCTGTGAAAGGTTCTAAAATACAATGATATTCTATATTCTGTTTTGATAAAGATGCCAAATTGGTCAATTATATGATATAGATGGAAGATTTGTTGACCATATCCTTGACACACTTCCACTCCAATGAAGAAGTTTTGGCATGCAAGTAATCTGCCAAATCTGTTTATTGGATTTTATGTTAATTGTTTTTTTCTGATTTCCAGGAATGGACACATGGTTACCCACAGGGATAAGAAACCATATGAATGCAGTTTTGCAGACTGTGACAAGAGCTACTGTGATATGAGGTCATTGCGTCGGCATCTTGAAAACCATCATGCTGCACTTGCTGCATCTTCAAACTCGGCTTCGGCACCTGGGGGTGCAGGAAATAAGCAGTCAAACACTGTTACTGCCGTAACAATTGTTCCAGCTGTAGGTCATGTGGATATGGCTAGTGGACAGAATATGTCAAAGGTAAGAGCGAGGACAGTCAGGGGGGACAGAAATAAAGATGTTGATGAAAGCAGTGGAAGTGGTGTTGCACATTTGCAAGTGAGTGGCTATGATAGTGGAAAGAGTTCAGGGCGATCAACACCATCAGGTGCACATGACGTAGTACCTTTGCGGGACAGAATGATCAACCAGATTGTCCGTGAGCGGAACAGTGATAGCTTCAGCTCTGTCACATCAGAAGAGGCCAGCGTTCATACTGGGGACACATCAAGAGACCACACACCAGAAACTGCTTCACACACAGAGCCATCCAAGCAACTCACTGCAGTGAACATGTTGAAGCAAGCTGCCGAGCGTGCACAGGAAGAGCGGGAAAAGCAGCCTGGGGGAGAAAGGCTTCAACAAAACCCGTATATGGCTTACCAGGATGGTGTACCATATCAGCAGTGGTATCCGGCAGGCATGTATGGCCAGGATCCACGCATTGTTTACCAGTATGCGCAAGGAATTATGTTTCCTACACAGGCGTACCATGTGAGTTCAGTCACAGGCATGGTTCCTGATATGCAGAATCGCCAGACAGTAGCGCAACGCTTTAGTGGTGATCCTCATGAGATTGGAAAGCAACCTCTAAGAAGTGTTAATCAGATCGCTTCGTCTCCTCATGAACATGGGCCTGGTGATGTCCTCCAACCACCATACTTTGGTCATCCAAAGACAAGAAATGCAGCAGGGACACCTACTAACCCAACTGCGATTGCCGTTGCAACTGCCAAAGATATTGGGAAACATCGATATACACGTGAAAGTTATTATGGAGTGCATCCTTCTGGCACACAATGGCAGCAAGTAAGTTAGTTTGGTCTCTTATTGTTTATCTTAGTGAAATGCAGTAAGTTTTGTGTTTATTACTCTTTCTACATGTAATTCTCTAGCTACTTATATTTTGTTAATGTCTTACTTTTATAATTTTGATAAATTGTAAGAAAATCACATTGTTTATTTACTGCAAGTTCCTCCAATATATAATATTCTTATATTATTGTTAATGAATTATCACTAGTATTAGTTAACTTTAATATAATATTGCTTTAGGACATATAACCTAGAATATAAAACCCTACTTTAATTTTAGATGTCCCTAGCTTACCAAAAAGTGTTAACACACCTTAAAGTT
>JANSTR010154829.1:0-10527 GCA_025434805.1 Antipathozoanthus remengesaui
CTGGGGGTAAAATGATCATTGTAAAGCGCCTTGAGCTCTATAGAAAAGGCGCTATATAAATGTATCACTTTACTTTACTTTACTTTTAGAGAGGCCTACTCTCAGTAGTAAACTTCAAAAGCGATTACATATTCATAAAATCACTGTTAATCGCCTAGAATTGGACCAACTGAACAACACCCTTGCACCTTTGAAAAATATCTGAAATAAAAGCTCGAGTTACTTTGTGTTTCTGGTTATTCATAAAAGTAAAAAGGTAAATTTTGCGCGTTTTCTATTTTATGAATTTAGGATTTTCCAAAAACGTACAATTGTTGGATGTATCACGCAACTACCACTGCTCAAAGAGTTAATTCTTGAAGCAATTACTCGAAGGCTTTTTTGAGAATTTGGTAAATCGGAAAACGTCCAAAATGTTGATTCTCGTCTATGGACCTATTCTTTTTAATTTTCTTGAAAGCAAAAGTCTGTCATGTAATTTTTTAATTAATTTATGGCCAGAAAGATTGGCATAGTGCTCATGGTTACAACACGGTGCTTAATGCTATAACAAAAATCCTATAATTTTGAGATATGCCTTTGCTGTCATCACAAGAAATAGAGCGTGTAATAATAGGAGAGATAATATCTAAGCTTCAGTAATTGAGGTACGTGAAGCTACATTTACGGCTAGCTACCGCATGTCTCAACTATTACAAATCGCCACTTTATGGCTGTAAAAAGTCCTCATTCGCATTGCTCCAATTCTAAAGGAACTCCACTGGTTACCAGTCCAGGCAAGGACTTATTTTCAAATGTGTCCACGATAAAGCCCCATCATATCTGTGTGAACTTATTCTTCGTCGTGTTCCCTCCCGTCTAGATATCCGATCTCAGTAGAGTGTCTGCAATAGCTGTTTCCAGGCCAAACCAAAGCACTGCAGATCGTGATTTTTCTTTGTCTGCCCCTAAATTGTAGAGCATGCTTCTTACTGAACTAAGAAACACCAGAAGCCTGGTTGATTTTTAACGTAAACTGAAAATATTTTTATTTAGAAAATATTATTATTTTAACGAGTTTCTTTTATTCCACATGTGCTTAGTGAATTTTCTGACTATCTTTTTTATTGTAAGCTAGTTTCAGTGTCTTTGAATTTATTATTATTGTTATTATTATTTTTATCATTATCATTGTTGTTTTTATTTATTTATTTATTTATTTATTTATTTATTTATTTATTTACTATATGACTTTATAGGAGAATCAATTCATATTTTTTTGAAATGCTAACATATATACACAAAATATTGAATAAACTGGAAATGGTTTGAATGTCACGTCGGCTAACATTACTTTTATCAGATACTATTAATTGTCAGTTCTTGTAATAGAGTTTAGTATTTGTGTTCATTGCATCCCCAGAATCTACGTGTCAAAATGTACGAAGACGGAGACTGGATAAGCGAAGAGAAGTTGGCAAGAGGTAGAAATATAAGCGAAACATATACAATTATTGTGCAGAACTAGTGACCTATCTATAAGAACACGATTTAAATTCGAACTTAGCAATTGCTAGGTCTCTTCGTTCACTGTTAATAGGGCAAGACTTTTTGTTCTTTTTCAGAATTGCTTGAATACGACGACGAAAGCCATCCATGGGAATCTATCGAGAATAAGTTGGCCAAGATAAGGTCGGTCTAACAATCTAAGTAAAGCTTTATAATTTTGCCTTTAAAGGTTACAAATCTTGCATAAAAGGGTTTTGTTACGACGTGGGTTTGCATTTATATCTAGATAGATGTGCATTTATATCGCAGATAAGTAAAGTTGTGTTTAGCTCAATATAAAGGAAGTAAAAATTTAAGAACGATGAACATGAAAGTGAAGGATAGCTACCTAACTTTGGTTTGGTAATGGACTACAGGAATCAGACGAACCCGTCTATGAACAGCGGTTTGCAGCGGTGAGGGAGAATAAAATGGTTAAATGGCTTTCTTGAAATACTCCATGCTTTAGCTGTCGCCTGTGTGTTTATCGAGTTATGAATGAATTTTCCGCGGTCATCCATATCTCCATAGACGTGCGCTAAGCATCATGGACTTTGCATGGACAATTGCAAGGAGCCTGTGAAGCAAGAGAAATATATATAGAAAATAAGCGACTATTTCTTGGTTATTATGTTCCTAAGAGAAGCACCTCAGATATCCCCGAATATGACAGCCGATTTTTTCCCGCACTTCATTATTAAATTTGTGTGACCATTGTAAGGCTAGGATCATGCGCAGACGGTGTTTCGTGTAGGACTGACATATTGCCACGCCTCTTGGCATTCACCGATGGCGCAATGGCATAATGGCGAAAATGCATTTGAATCCGATACCATACAAAAGAACTAGATCAACTAGAAGGTTCAGCTCACGTTCTTGGTGCTATCGCTTCCTTCTTCTATTGCTCTGACGAAAGGCCAGCGCTCGAAATGTCAGCATTGAAACATTTTACCCTCACGGCCAAATAAACAACATAGTTATTACCGTTTTAGTTGATCTTCCCAATCATTTGGATAACTCACCAACGTAGAAAACTTAGTTTAATTAGAAACTAGCCTATGGCTATAAGGCCATACAAGACAACCTTGCTTGGATGTAGAATATCGCAGGAGGAGGTTCACTAGGTGCCCAAAAGACTTTTTACGGCGTATCGCGAGAGGCGGCGTATAAAATCGCAGTAAGCGGCGCACAAACGGCATATTACAGCTTATACGATTCCGAGGGGGAACCACAGCGTATTACAGCGTACTTAATTCTGATATCTGCATGCTTGGCATTGGTGATTCGTACTCCAATTCCTGTGATCACTGAAAATCATCATAACAGTAGATGACACACTAATAACCTTGTAATCTTCCTTTACTGTTTTAAAACAGATTTGGTAACATTCCTTTCCTATCGAAGCCTGGCTTCTCGGCTTTTGTGCTCCACTTGTTCCATATCTCGTTTTGTTTTAGGGATACGATGCGCAGAATCATGAGGGGACTACCATCCACTGACGACAAGTATTGAGGGCTTGTGTTGAAGTCGACCTTCAAATTCAGAGTCAAATCTCGTCAGCTCATGTTCCAGTTCTTGCTGGAAAACTAGGAGTCATCAAAGTCTTGTAAATTAAACTGGCGCTGGTCAGCACAGATGTTAATAGGATTGTAAGCAACGACGACGGGAACGTCAACGAGAACGGCACAAAACAATGGACTTAATTACTGAATACAATGACCGCACGCTGGAATGCAACCACCTGGCCACTTTTCAACCGTCGTCTTGAAAAACAGAACGTGAAAACTTCAAGTTTGGGGTTTTACAGAGAACGTGAACGCCGGAACATAAACTAGCATAAACGTTCGGCGTCAAGAATTAGGGCTTTTAATTTTTACTATTCGCAAACCTTCACGAATACATAAAAAAATAAACGGATTTGACCAACAAAGACAAAGTAATCAGGAACTCAAAAATCTAAAAGCCGTTCTCGTTGACGTTCCCGTCGTCGTTGCTTAAGTTCCCTATTGTTTTGTCAACCCTTGGTTGATTATAGTATGTGATCTGTTGTTTGCTCAGCTTTACAACAAAGACCTAACGTTTGCTCCATTCGCATTCTTTCACACAAGCGACAATTAAAAGGAATATTTGGTAAATGAAAGAAACTGAGAGAAAATAAAAAGTTGGTCAACAAGGACTATCTGCGCCGTACCTACTAACTGTGACACTGCCGCCGAGGAAGAACGACTTGCTACAATGCACACTACATTATCTTACGGAACTAATAAATACGTAATACTCACGTGTGAAAAGGCTGTATCATGAAGGGTAATTATGTTCCATTTATGAAAAAAAATAAACAGCATTGGTGAACAGTGAACTTTACTTAAACACGGGGTTTTATCAATTTACATTGGTTTTCATAAAAGCCGCGTGAAATATTTACAATAAGTTCAAAATTCAATACTAGAACTATAAATGCTTACAATATTATGTCATAAAACTATTAAGACCCTTGATGGAGGCGACAGGAACTCAGATTTTGTCTAAACTCGTTGAGAGTTTTCAGTGGAGTTTCGAAGATATCTTGGCAAGCAATTCAAAGCAACCGCCCCACCGTATGCCCAAAGCTTTTTTTCAAGTACTTTGAGTTTGGTGTGGGGAGTGCTAAGTTAACGTCAGCATTTCTTAGATTGTAAGGAACCGTATCTTTTAGTTTCTTGAACGTGTCCTGGAGATATGTTGGAGCTTTATTGTTCAAGACTTTATACATCATGGTTATTTTGTGATCAAATCTCCTTGTTGAAAGATTATCCCAACCGAGTGGTGTACTGGCTTAGAAGACATCGACCAAAGGTTAACATACCACTAGCTGATCTATATAGTTACCTGTTCAAGAAGTATCCTAGCCCGTGGTACAGACGGTGTGCCAGCGGTCACGGCGGTTTATATCCTCTAAGTACTAGTTTTCCCAGCCGCCTTGACAACAATAGTACGCGCGCTCTGATTGGCTCTTGACAACAAAAGATCTAATGGTAATTTAATAATCATGACTGGTACTGATTATGAGATTTTCCTCAGACTGCTCACTGTCCACATTCATTTACCGCACGGGTCGCGTAAAAATGCTGAAAAAAGCCTTATAAAAATAACCTCATCTGTTCGTTCATTACAGAGAAATCTTCAACTTTACCAACACCAAAGCCTCGTTCTGAGATTTACCTCCATATAACTTACCGTTGATACATCGCCAACCTTGATGTTCATCGGATCCTCAAGGAACGCAAAAGAATCATTCAACGATTCCTGAACAAAGAACGATTACACCGATCAAAGCATTTACTAACTTTGGTAAAAATATTTTTAGTGGAAACAACACGGAAAACAGACCTTAAATCCTGGTGGCTGGTAATCAACAGGTGTATCTGCGAAATAGCAATATAAAGAGGGAGATTCAGCATCCATGAAAACACGATCCCTCATGCAAAGAAGTACAACAGGATGCATAACGGCATCTCTTACCTTCGTCGTAATACAGTAACTTCATTGTCATCATGACTTCATCTATAAAACAAGCGCAGTAAAACTAACACACTATTTATGTGGTAAAATACTACTGCAGCTTGCAGCGACAATTTTATGTTAAGGCAAGATTAACTCAATTTCAGTATTTACAAAGACGAAAACAGCCAACATATTTCCACATGCAAAAGAGTTCTTGTAACGAATGGTTCTTATTAAGGTGAAACAAGAAACGTTTTACTTGACTTTACCTGGGAGAGACTTCAGAGTTTGTGTCAGAAGAATGATGGTTCTGAAAGGTACGGATTGATCAACTTTAAAAGTGTTTGATTTGTATAATATCATTATCACATGAAATATAACAAACTAAGTAGTAACAAACATACAAACTAAGTAATAACAAACAAACTACATTCGAATAGATCTGGTTTAATAACAAAATTATAATTGTGTCAGCTAAACTGAAAGAATACAATGCTTGAAAATCGATTATTTTAGAGATATCATTCGTGACAAAAATATAAATTCTCTAGCACTCATTTATTGGTTATATTTTTAACGAAATTATTATCAAATTGAACTTACTATTCTCTGTTGAATGATTGGAATTCTCTTCTAAGTGGGTCGACATGCTTCGATTTGTTATAACAAAGACAACATCAGTATCACAGAATGCCTGTATTTTCGAATGACCACCAGTCTCACCTTAACAATCTTATTGTAGCCTTCTTTGTCTCTGCTTCTGTGTACGCGCTTGCTATTTTACTTCCGTTCCTAAGGATTAACCAAACCAAATAACTGTTGATCATGAATTTAAATGTTACCACGAGCGTCATGGATTTCCTATGTGGGGGAGGGGATGATAAATTGTTCACGAATTTCAATGTGAAAAATAAACCAAACCTTTCCACTAACAAAGGTGTCACGCGACGGGAGGGTAAGAGGGGTTATTATTCGAGGGGATGATTACTTCTTATTTAATGACCGAAAAAGGATGGGGGGCAGTTGTTCAATGTTCGAGGCGGACGAGGGTATTGTTTGTGTATTTACAACATTTAAGTTTGGAAAAGATGTTAAAACTGAAGTTTTTCACATGCACAGGCAGTACAGGATAAGATTGTCACTGGTTCAAAGCTGGAAATGGGTAGAAGAAATTATTTTATAGCAACTGTGGTTCTGAAATACAAATTGATGAACACCCGGTTCGTTTAGGGTGCTGGCCAGCAGAAGCTTCGTGTATGTGTGTTTCTTACTTGCTTTAGGATTCTAACAGCTCTAATAACACAATGAATACTAAGATGTGGATAAAATACACTCGGAAGAAAGAACACCCGACATTCAAACCATATTGAACAGTTCCTCTTTACCTGTAAATAGTCATTCCCTCTTTGTGATATGAAAACTGCAGAAAACAATAGTATGATATTCAGTACTATTTAGTTTGGAAAGATGGGGATATAGGAAAGGTAATTTAATTTACTTCTATAACGCAGGAATCTCCTCCTACTGTGAGTGCTTCGCTTTACGGGTGTTTCAGTTAAAGCTTCAAGCTACACGATCACACGAAAGTCGAAACAGATCAGTCAAGGTTATCGAGAATTGAACTAGGTTACTCCAGCTCTGTAGGCACCGCGCTAACAGATTGTGCTACGCCTTCTCTTAAGAATACTGGAGGAATCCTTTAAGTAGGGGTGGAAGGGAAATTAACTGCTTCCAGAAAATCTGAAGGGGTATAAGGGGGATGTCTCTAGGTTTTGTTCAATTGAAAATGGTACGTGTATGTGCGTGCGCGCGCGCGTGTGTGTGTGTATGCGTGTCATGTGTCAGGGGGTGGTGTGATCCTTTCAAAATGCTGCCGCTCCGAGGGGAATAGCGCCGAGCCCCGACAACTTCAATAATGTCCGCTCCCTATACAATAATTTAAAGCAACTTTATTAACTTCCAGCTGAAAGTTACACGGTTTACTTGCCTTGAATGTGTACGACTCGATGACGGTCTAAAGAAGGAATAAGAACTCAAGTTAGCTTTGTTCCTAAAATGTTTTTAAGCCGAATAGTTTATTCAATGTACAATCTAACATGTCCGTTAATGATTTCGGCCGAAAATGACACTTGAAGTTTTGCCAAAAAGCCGGATTTTAATTGTCCAAGAAAATGCGGTGCAAATTGTTCTGGAGTGTCGGATTTTCAATGTGAAGGAATATTCTGATCGCTTCGACCATTACATGAACGGAATTATTGTAGCCGCTTGATGTTAGCTTTCAAATCGGAAACAAACTGTGGCATCGCATTTGGACCACGTTCGTTTAAAGTTTATATTGAGTACCAGTAGAGGCCTTTTTAAAATCAAGATGATATCAAACAGATATATCATCAGGCCTTTTATATTAAAAACGCGTTTAATTTCGTTTTATATGCATCCGAAAGGGTGCGAAACAATAACGAAATTTGAAAACCAGTTTATTCTTTCTAACTGATTGAGCTTTCAAGACATAACATTTACTTGTTTCAAAAACCAATTCGAATTCGTTGATATAAATAACTTACATCCGGGTCATCGGGATCCACGTATATCTGCAAAACGTAATGAAATCAATGGAGATATCATGAGAAGTACGATACATTCAGAAACATAGGCAGATACTGTTTGCGGTTGATGAGAGAACAACAATTTAGAAATAACGAAGGTTAATCGAGCTAAATGACTGCACCATAGAATTTACCTGTGTCAGTGCCTTTTAATGAAGTGAAAAGAGACAAGACAAACAAAATCAAGAAAAAAAAATGACCACGCAGGGTTTGCATCTCGGCAGACAAAAAAGACGCAAGTTTGAGTCCTGTTCAAGAAAGAAAGCCATGCATTTTTCGGATGAATGTTACATACGTGTACATATTTATTTCACAACTATGTGTCTCTTTCTTGCCGAGTGACTGGAACTAAGTCTCAAACCTAGACTTAATATATGTGATTTATATATTTTCATACTTTACCCCAATGACGATGTTCTTGAGCTGTATAAAGAGAAAATAAAATCGGCAGTTAAGAATTACAAACCTTTTAAAGCTTGTTTATACTCCGGCAATCGTCTGATCTTTGCCTATGTCATTTGTTTACATTTTGTTGTCAAGGAAAGCAAAAAATCACATTGGTTAAATAAACGAACCAGTTAGAGAGAAATACCATGCATACCAAAATGGTACGTTTTACGAAATCAATTCGAAGTGGAACCAAGTAACTTATATGTTTGGCGTTTTGTGGTTTGTAAGAAACTATAAGCAAATATATGAATATTTTATATGAAGGGCTTCGATTTTGATCAATAAGTAAAATATGAATGATCATAGTATAGTATAGAGGTTTTCTCGTCGGTGCCGCTGGAAAAGTATCTTCTGTTGAGTTTTGTTGTATCTCGTGATAGCCACTGTTTGTCTGTCTGACGAATTTACCATTTTGTAAATGAGAAATGGCAAAGTGTTGTTGTACAACGACGTGGCGAAGACATTGGAAGAGATATTGTTCCAGACTGACGACGAGGTAAACTGCGTCATGTATAGACAACAAGGTGTAGTGAGATACCAAGTGTCGTAGCAGTTACACTTTACGCCCTTTCTGGGTCATACAGACAGGGTTTGAAAAATACCGCAGGGTTCGCCTGTCATTCAGCCTCAGGATTGAGCGAAAATTGGAACACAAGAAACGTTGTCAGTGTAGTAAGAATGAAAATACACTGAATAAAACTTACGTATTTCTTGTCTAGTGCATCAAAACATCCTTTGATCCTGCAGTTGTTTCAAAATAATATTTTAATACTAAACTGACACATTAAACTTACAGTTTTGGCTTATTTACACATCATCATGCATATGACGTACTTCAACAAGCAGAAAACATTAGCTGTATACCAATCGGCACTTTCGTTGGTGTATACGAATACCAAAAGGTGATAATAACTTACCACTGAATAACCTGACAAGCCCCTGGACACGCACTGTCGTCTTTGAGAATTTTCAAATTCAAATCTGGTGAGAAGAGATCTAGATTTATATCCTTTCTCACTATATATCGAGACTGAGCCACACAAAGGTACAACATACAATTTACAAACGATCAGTTCTGTTAAAAATTTCAAACTTTGCTTCAACCTTGCTAAAGAACTTTTAAGTTAAAAGTATGAGAAGTTTTGAGAAAGTATATTTAGCCTTAAGAAACCGCTTCTGACGTCTATATATACTCACTAAAATGACTGCAGTTCACTATAGAGCATTCGGTCAAACACTCGCGTTTGCCTTGTGTACAATTATGTGCAGTCTATATCAGTACACTTTCAAACATTTTACAGACATTTTAAATAAAGAGATAGATATATGTTATAGTTAGATATAGACAGATGTGTAATGTGGTCGCACATTTGAAGAGGGTTGAGCTTTCGGCTCCCCACATTAAGTCATAGTGCATTTTGCTTACCTTCAAGGCATCTGTCTCCAAAAGCATGTTCCGGAAAAATTGCCCTTTAAAGGTCAATTATTTTAATTTAATTTCAGTTGTATGTTCAAAGCACTTGATTTTTATATGTTAACTAACAGAGAAGGGCATTCTACCAGTCGGCGCATGTGCATGGGTGGTTGTCTGCTTGTTGCACTATACACAGTTTTTTAGAAGAACCAGTAACTTTCGGCTGAGGCTGGGCTGTTCTTAACTTTTTGGCGATTTCAGCCTCATATTTTGTTCTTAAATTGTCCTTATTTCCTGATATATCCAAAGAGTGGATTAGTTGCCCGGAACAATAAAAGGCGCTAAGAAATACAGAACAGTGTTTTAAACGACCAAGAATGAACGAACAACTGAACTACCGGTATTTTACCGGCAGTTCAGTTGTTCGTGGTCATTTACAACACTTTTCTGTCTACTGAATTTTTTTGGCAAATCTCAGCCTGGGTGTTCTTATAAAGTTTGTTCTTATACAAAAAAAGCGTGTACATAGTACACATTCCTTAGACGTTGTTAGTACATTGATGACTTTAATTAGACTCGTACATTGTTCATTCACAGCAATGAGTTTCCTTTTAACAGTTCAAATTAAACCTCTTAAAATCTATGTTCCAAGCTCTCAACTTTTAATACCTTTTGCGTAACAAAGTTAAAGTGTAACCTGAATTACGTTGGTGTATACTGCACGAGATAATCGACCCAGCTCAGCGGTGATATTCAATCAGCCTTATGTTATATTTTATTTCACAATCACAAAAATCATGTGTTTCAGTACGCGTTACGATATTGCGTTTATGATAAATTGTAAACAGTGCATACGTTATCTAAATCATCCGACTGTAGGGTAGGCTTTATAGCGGAGACATGTTAATATAGTTAAATCGAAAGGGTTTTTTTATGTTCTCTGAGAGTGGCTAGCTGCACTGGCATCGCAGGGGCGCATGCAGCCAGGGGAGGGTTCTAGGGGTTCCGGAAACCCCGCCCCTCTCGCGCCAAGGAACCCCTCCCCCC